>CM060407.1:12239676-12286752 GCA_030545235.1 Helianthus tuberosus
AAACCTCCATGGTAAACCAACAACCCGTAAACAAATGCAAGACCGACTCGAAATCCACCTCGCATAGGTCACATAGTTGACTAGGGATATTAACACCTCGATTAACCAGATTAACTTTAGACGGCAGACGATTTAACGCGGCTCTCCAGACAAGGATCTTACATTTCAGTGGAGCCCAACCTTTCCATTTCATGTTAACACCAATAGTATTATGCGGATCAACAGCTAACAAATATCGAACCTTTTTCACTGAGAAATCTTTTGAGGAGTCGGCATTCCATGTCCAAGTATCGTTCCCACCCTTCCATTCAACCTCGTAAATGTCAGACATAAGACTAAATAATTCAGATATCTCATCATCGGACGAGGGGCTCGATCTCCAACCCCACTGTAAGTGCTTGACATTATTTACAACCGATATCCTATCCGAAACTGTAGCCCATTTTTTCTTCTCCAAGCTGAATAGATGAGGGTAGGTCAAGCGAAGCGGTTCTTCTCTAATCCAAGAATCCATCCAAAAACTAATGGTAGAGCCGTCCCCTACAGAGCCGCTGAAATAGCTACCAAGGGTGCGACCGTTCCAAATCGTTTTTGCACCAATTTTGACGATTTGTTTCCAACACCCGCTAGCGGAAGCCGAACACGGAAGAAAAGACCACGATCTACTCATCCCATGACACCCGAAAACCACTTTCTTCCACAAACAATTATCCCCAATTTTAAAACGCCACGCCCATTTAAGAAGAAGCGCCACGTTAACATCTTCCAATTTAGACACCCCTAAACCTCCCATCTTCTTCGGCTTAGTAACGATGTCCCAAGCCACCCAATTAATTTTCTTTTCCGTACTACAACCCGCCCATAAAAATCTCCTCATTATCGCTTCCATACTCTCTAAAACCGCCTTAGGCGCTTTATAAAGAGAAAGGTAATAAATGGGTAAATTCTCAAGCACCGCTTTCACTAATATTAACCGACCACCAATAGAAAGATGCTTCGCCTTCCAACTAGCAAGCCGGTTATTAAGGACATCTATGACCACCTTCCAATTATTAATACGAGTCATCTTAGCTCCCACTTTGATTCCCAAGTACACAAATGGAAAATCCCCACGCCTACACCCCAAAATTTCCATCATACCATCAACCTCACCCTCTTCTGTACCAAACCCAAAAAGATTGGACTCATGAATGTTTATACGAAGGCCCGAACATAAATAGAAAACTCTAAGGACACGAGCCGTATTTTGAATATTATCTCGAGACCACTCCCCCATGATTAACGCATCATCCGCAAAGAAAAGATGATTAATATCCGTATTGCCACACGAAAAATTAATACCTTTGATAATTCCCATATTATTCGCTTTAACTAACAAACAAGACAGGCATTCCATAACAATAAGGAATAGAAACGGGGAGATTGGATCACCTTGACGAAGGCCTTTTCCACTCTTAAATTGAAAAGTAGGGGAACCATTTACGAGCACTGACGCATAAGCCGACTCCAAAATACCCTTAACCCATTTACACCACACTGGAGGAAAACCCATTTGAGACATGATTGATAATAAAAGCACCAATTAACATTATCATATGCTTTTTCAAAATCAATCTTCAACAAAAACGCTTTTTTCTTCCTTCGTTTAAGCCATTCCAATACTTCATTAACCACAAGAGGCCCATCCAAAATAAAACGATCCGATAAGAAAGCCGACTGAGTCTCCGATATTAATTTACCCAAAACCTTCTTAAGAGTCTATTTAGCGGATTAATAATAGACTCTTTTAGTTTTACTAATATAATTAAATTTTGCACGTGAATCTCAACATCGAATTCATTTATTAAAAGAACTTCAATTTGAATTCGAGTTCGGCTCAATTCAAACTTTTTATATACCATTCTCAGATAGACCACGACTCATTTACAACCCTAAATTTGTATAACATGTTAGATTTCAAGTAATACTAACAACTTTTTAAGATAGTTATACATGCACCAAAATTAATGATATATATAATAAACACCTGTTTTATAAACTTTTATCATACGTTGTTTACTGCTCACAAAATTTGTTCTCTTTTAGTTAGAGCTGATATATCGTGTCAAACAGGGCCTGTTAAGACACGAACACGATAAGACACAAACACGAAACAGGTAAACATAGAATTTTATCATGTCATTTTTTCCAAACACAAACATGAATCTGTTAAGACACGAAAAAACTTACAAGCGTATCATACAACCTGTTAAGACACAAAAATAACATGTTAAGACACGAACACGATTTGTTAAGACACGAACTCGCCCTGGAGGGGTGGAGTGTGAAGTCTAGGGTTGGCATATTATAATAGACACGACCTGTTAAAACATGAACACGATAAGAGATGAACACGCAATAGGTAAATACGAACACGACATGAAAATTAATGTCTTATCGTGTTGACATGTTTAAGACACGAAACCTGTTAAGATTGTTTCGTTTCGTATCGTGTTTTTATGTCCGTGTCTGAAATTGACAGCACTACTTTTAATACAGTTATCTAATTAACCATCTCGTTTATTTCATTGAATTTATTTTCTGTAATAATTTTTATAACAAGCAACAAAGTATAATTATATAATTCTGTTAGAAATATGGGCTTAAAAAGGACGGCCCAGGTTACCTTAAGAGATCCTGGCCCGTCTTATTTACATAAATTTTCTTTCTGATGAGCCGAATTTCTCAATATTTGAAGTTCTATATTTCTTATATCAAAACAAGGCCTAATACCCAGAAGCAGTGTTGTGAGAATCGCCAGACGTTAGTCGATCGGTAGGATACCGACTAGCGATTAATCGGGATTAATAGGGATTAATCGGATCAAGATTTTTATATGTAATTTTTAGTTATACACACATTTTTATATGTAGTTTTTTAAAGTAGACATGTTTTAACCCCTCATTGACCCGTTTTTTTAAGTAATTGATGGAAATTTATAAGGTTTGATCGAAATTTGGCCGGAATCTAGCCAAATTTTGGCCAGAATAGGACCACCATCGACAGCATAGTAATTAATCGGTGAACCTTCGATTAGTGATTAATTGATGACTAATCAAAGACTAGTCGGGATTTTTACAATCATGCCCATAAGGCAAAAAATGATATATATATAACATGTTATTTTGCACTTCCTTTGATACATTTCCTTTTTATTTAACATTGACCTAAGGTTTAATCGAATGTAAAATTCTCTTGACACGCATATGTATAAAGCGAGTATGATTATTGTAATTTTTTTTAATGGCAACTCTTTCTCTTACTCTATTACACCAATAATTATGAATTAATCTCTTTTGCTCAAATTTGAACATAGGATCTCACCTCTAAAAGACATAAGCCTCTACCAAGTGAGCTAGCAAACGCGATCGCTATAAATGAACTGCAAATTAGAAACATTATATTATATTATATACCATATAACATTTGCAAGTTACACCAACAATAACTTGCATTTTGTGTTTTTTTTTCCTTGTCTTTTGTGTTTTGTTTTGTTTTTTTTAACTTTTTTTTTTTCTTTTGTCTATTTTTTATTTTATTTTTTTATACTTTACCCCTTAACTTTTAGCATTAACAATTACAACCCCTTAACTTTCTATAAACTTTATAATTAAGCTCCACGAGTTTATTTTATCTACGTATTCATATAAATTCAAACTGATTTACGTTTGGACGTAAACTTTTTCCATAATAAGTTGGGTCAAATATAATATGTTTTTATGCTTATTATTATGTACGTTTTCAGTTGTTCTACGTTTTGACGTACATTTTTCTATAGATAATGAGTTGGGTCAAATATAATACCTTTTCGTTAAACGGTATAAATTTGAGTCACTTTACGGTTCGACACCGCCGTAACTATCTTCTTACATGCTTATTTTTATGCACGTCTCGGTATAAATTCAATTTGGTTTACGATTCGACGTAAATCTTCTTCGGAAATATGTCGGGTCAAATATAATCCGTTTTCGTGCTTATTTTTATGTACGTTTTTAGTTGGTCTACGTTTTGACTTAAATTACAATTAGCAAGTTGTGTGAATAGTGCTTTCATCATATTGTTTTTGTTTTGTTTCTTTCTTATTTTTATGGACTTTATAATATTTGTTTTTTACTTTTCTTTATATTTAGTGTTTTAGTTTTAGGTTCCTTTTTCATTAAAGTTATATTTAAGATAATGTTTACGTATCCATTTACAATTAATTTCAAATCAGCCCGTCCTAGTGTCCAATTTAATTTATTTTTATGGTTTCCAGTTGATTTAAAACATATGTCGATATTCTTTTGAGTATATTTCTTTCGATTGCTATACTGAACCAAAATAGCTATTGACCGAAATCTTGCAACGAAGCGCGAAAAATATTACTAGTTTTACATATTAACAAATCTTGAAGGGCATTAGGAATAGTGTCGGTTTCCAGATTACTAGTGTTTGTTTTTCTAAAACAGATATGCGCAGGCTCTTCTGTCTGCGCCGCATAGACCACGCGCAGACATTGTTATCTGCAAACTGTTTGTTTTTCTGAAGACGTTTCATTAAAAAATATATGCGCGAGCTCTTCTTGGTGCATACTTGGCTCAACCACTTCTAAGATCTTCCAAAGTCTGCAGATGGTTAAACACCACCACCAATATCTGTACACCACCACCAGTTTATATTAAAAATCTAGGTACATTAAAAAACAAGGCATTCATTATTTATTTAAAATATTAAAACGAGGACAAAAAAGTGTGTGCTAGCTAAAGGGCCCAACCTATTAGTACCAAAATAGTGACCCGTTTATTCAAAGAGTCAGATCGTTATTGTCATTTAAGTGATGTTTGTTTTTCTAAAAAAATCTGCGCAGGCTCTTCTGTCCGCGCGTGGTTAGCGTTGCGCAGACAGAAGAGCCTACGCAGATAGAAGAGTTCTTCTTGGGGCAGACTTCGCCGAGACACTTTTAAGATCTTCTAAGGCACCACCACCCACCACCACCCTCCACCACCACCACCCATCGTCCACATCCACCACCCACCGTCCACATCCACCACTACCGTCCACCACCACCACCAGTTTATTCTACAGATGTCTGCAGACTGCAGACAGTTTACCTCTTAAAAAACAAATTTTACCTAAGTGTTTTTGTAATCGTAATAACGCACCTAATTTTAAAAGAGGTTAAAAGTGTCAAAAAAAAGTGTTTGCTAGTCGAACGGCCCGTTTCTATTTGTAACAAAAGAATGATCCGTTCCCACCCATTACCAAGCCTGCATATCTTGCGACCTCTAATGACTGCATTTAAGCTACTAGGTAGAGCCAATCCAGTATCCTGATCATTGTATGGTTTTATGTCAAAAGTTGATCCAATTAACAAAGAGTGAAGAAATTTAAAATGCTCATAATATTCACAATATTCAAACGGTTAAATGTAATTAGAGCCGAGAGCTTACCTGTATTGTTATCAAAATTTGGCTACAACTGTGTGCCATCATGGACTTTATAGTATGCAGAAGCATGGGGAGAGTTCTTGAAGTTGGTCTTTAAGAATGGGTGTTCCAGTAGTTGGGCGGCAGTAGGGCGGTCATCTGGATTGACTTGCAAGCATTTAGCTATGAAATCCTGGGCTTCATCAGACAGTGTTTTCGGAATTAAAGGAGGTTTACCCCTGCAAATTCTAAACAGTGCTTGCATCTGAAAAATAAACACGTTTTTGTTACAGTAATACTACTAACAAGAATTAAGTTGATTAGGTGATGGTAAGTAATAATAATTCAGAAACGGGTTGTAGAGATAGTGCTTGGATGCATGCTTTTGAAAAACGCTTGAGGCGTGCGCCTCAAGGCGCGCCTCGAGGCGAAATGGCCAAAAAACGAGTTTGAGATGCGCTTCATGGGGTTTTTATTGTATATGCGCCTCAGAGGGGCTGAGGCGCTAAGAAAGGCAGCGCCTCAGGTGCGCCTCGTGGGATTTTGGTAGGATGTTTTTGACTTTTTGTGTCAATTTCAAGCATTTCATGTCTTTTTTATGTGTGTTTTTGATGATTTTGATAAATCTAATGATGAAATTAGTTAGTATTATTACTTTTATAATATATATATAATTTTTATATTTATTTATTAATACTGTCTCGGCCTTACGCCTCGTTTCGCCTCGTGAGGCGAATGGAAAATGCCTCAAAACTCGTTTCTGTTCTTTTAAACCTTGTTTGGATGTAAACTGGTTTTTTTGACTCATTCTTCAAGAAATAAGTTGATCTGGGTAAAAGAAATTGCTTATAGGTTTATGTTTATTTAGGTCTATTCAAATTATACAACAGGTCGATTTGAGTATACCTGGGTTAAAATAGGTCACTTTTGTAAAACAGGTAAAATGGGTCTAGTCAATATGGGTCGTTTTCAACAAATCAAATTTCGAATATCCGAATTATTCAGATCTTAATTTTTTCAAGGTGGATTCAAATTCAATTACTCATATCGAATCCGAAACGAATTTCGAGTTTTTCAAATTTGATTCGAATATTGAACACATCCAAAACCAAATTGGAATCTGATTCGAGTCGAATTCAATTCAATTCGAAATTCGAATAGAATCAAATTTGAGTTTTTGAAACCAAATTGGAATCTGATTCGAGTCGAATTTCTAGTTTTCGAGTCTAATGCGAATATTGAACACCCCTAAATTAGGTCCCCCACCTGTCACACTAGTGGCAATAAAACTTATATGTGGTGGATGAACCCGTTTCCATACCTTTTTCTTAAACAACCCATTTCAACCAGACTTAACTAACATTTCTAACAAGATGGTTTTCAAGTATCTCGCATGATGCATACGTTAGTTATTATGCACCTCATGCTACAACATGAAATATTTGAGGGCCCCTTATGCATATTTTAGTGATACTTCTAACAATTGTCATAATGAAAATGAGATGCATACCACTTCCAAGTTGAAGTATGGAATTTTGCGTGTTAACATCTCCAACACAGTGCAACCAAGACTCCATATATCAGCAGCAAATCCATTATTCTTGTTTTTAAATTTAGTATTAACAAGCTGAGAAAGCACAAAACATAAGTTGTTAATGCAAAATATACCACAGAAAGCATTCAAAAGTACTAGGATCATAGTTGTTAAAAGCCACCGCCTCTTGCGCCTACGCCCATTTTTCAGGCGAGGCGAGGCAATTGCGCTTTAGTTCTCCAAGTGATGATTCCGGCGTAGTTCCGACGCGATTCCTAGAATCCTTAAGATTTTCCGGCCAAATTCTCTAAATTCGGGCAATAATTTTAATTTTTTTCATTTGCGCTTTTATTTTCTCAGGCCCTCGTTTTTTTTTTTTGCGCCTTGTGTGCGCCTAGCGCCTTTAATAACTATGACTAAGATCAAGTCTCCCAAGTTCTTAATAGTGGTGGACTGTTGGGGGTGTCGGTCGGGCTGACCACGGTTTGAGACCGCACCGGACGAGGGGAAAACTCACCAAATACCGGAAACAGGGGAAAATGAATACCAGAGATCAGACCACTATAACGTCTGTCGCAGTTGGTGCAGCTGGTTCGGTGCAGCTTGGTCGGGCGGTTCAGAATCCGGTTTAGGTTTGACCAGTTTTCAGTTTTAGGCTTGGAAAATTGACGCTTCAACATATTAATGTTTGAACAGTTTGGCCATTTGGCTGCACAATTCCTTCCAGGTTTATGGAAGACAGTTTAGGCTTTTCGGCTTGATCAGTATTTACTTTTGCATCAATATGATGATAATGAACTAATCTTTGCCAAAAAATGGATTCAAAATTAATCAAAGACTTGAGTGATACTCAAAATCTGATTTTCTTGTTGCATGATATAAAATTCACTAATTTATATCAATTGGTTTACGATTTGGGGGGATACTTGCCAGGACGAAAGCAACACATAACAAATCCTCGGGAACAAACTTCAAAGAATTTTAACGACATATATATAATCTACAAGATTTAATGCCTATATAACTTGTAGATGATTCACAGATGATCAATCAGAATGATATAGGCTTTTTGCCGATTCAGTAAGAATTGGGCAGATATTGATTAAGAAAGGGTGCTACTTTCTACACCCCCTCTATTTACTTTTTTCACCCCCCTCCTCTCACATACTTACAGGTGGGGCCTGCGTGGGACCGACAGTTTTCCTCTCACAAAGGGGGGTATAATCAGGAAGGAGGGGGGGGTGTGTATAGAATGAGCCTTAAGAAAACACCCGGGGCGGTCCCAGTAGGTGACCGGCCCAGACCGGTTTCCGCTCGCCCCTAGGCTAAGTAATGGGCCAAAATAGCTTCAGGTCGAAACATGACGGTTTTTAGTACAGGTCAAAAAAGGCCGGGACGAGTTGGGGTCTCTTTAACATAATTTGACCCATTCACTTCTAACTAACTATATATATAGAGAGAGAAAGCATAATGTACAATATGTCTTACCGTATGAGCATGCGAGATTTGAAGTTCTCACGTTATAAACTTCATAACTAAAAACTCGCAAGTTGTAAAATATAAAAAGTCGCATGTTGAAAGATGAAAAAGTCGCATGTTGAAAGATGAAAAAATAGCATGTTGTAAAATGAGAAAATAGCATGTTATAAAAAAAATCGCATTTTGAAAATGAAGTTTGCATGTTGTAACTCAATCTCGTATGCTGCGTACGTTAATACAAATTGTACGTTAACCAACCCCTGTATATATATATATATAGAAACGGGACCAGGAGAAAACGCCTAAAAGTGTGAAAACAGTGAGAACGGATCATGGTCGTACACGTGGCACGGGATATAGCAGAGGGGCTTTTTTGTCCTTTTATATTCTTTTTTTCAATGCGTCTCACAACACCTCTTCATTTTTTGGCATGTAAGATTTTTTGGCGTTTAGTTAGATTCAATAACTACCTGGCGTTTTATTGTTTTTTTAGATCTGCCTCGATGAATTAATCGTTTTTGTATTACATAGTAAACATTTTGGCGTTTATGGCGTTCCCAAATTCATTAAAATCAATTAATAATTCTAACTTCGTTGCGTCCATGGCGTTCTCAAATTCATTAGGCGTTTTTGTAAATTTCACCAGTTCAATTAACCCCATATATGTTATAAAGGTAAATTTCTTGGCGTTCATGGCGTTTTTAAATTCATTATAATTCATTAGTAATTCAAAAGAGTACAACTAAGACGAAATCAAACAAAAACTAATAGTCGTCTGTGGATGGAATTACATCAGAGATGTAACCATCGCTTTGCTCATCACTTTCTTTAGACTCATAATCATCATCTTGTGCGTTGGTGTATAACGCCATAATCTCGTCTCGTCTTTGTTGCATCCTATACTTAAATATCATCACAATGCTGGATCTTTCATCGTTCGAAGGTGCTAAATCACAGAGTTGTTCAAGAAGATGTAGTCTATCTATGTTCAGCATTTCGTCCATTGTCAATGAATAATCCACCCTGTGTTTATGAGGGAATTTTTTTCTAATAAATGTTAATAATCGACTTTCAGTTATTGTTTGTTCCATCTACCTGCTAAGTCTGCAACGCGTTTTATCATTAAGATTTTGGCGTTTTGTATTAATGGTGTCTTAGTCGTTTTGAATGGCGTGTTGCTCATTTAGTTGGCGTTTTGAATTTGAGCAGTAAAAGACCTTTTTACCCTTAATGAAGCACGTTCAAGTAATAAAATTGATGTTATTTACGAAAACGCCACCGCGCCAATCTAGTCCATATATTGTTTTGATCTGACGATCCATAAGCGTTCTCACACTTTTCACCGTTTTCCCTATATCCGGACCCTATATATATACATATATATATACACACATATATATATAGGGGACCGCTAAAATGAAAACCACCTCCAGTTGTAAGAACCATGAGAACCACTCTCCACCATTCATATTTTGCCAACAAAAAGGATAATTTGGTCATTTACCCCAAATGTCAAATCTTACCCTCTCTCTTCATTTAAATCTCACCCTCTCTCTCTTCCTTTTAAATCTTCACCCTGTTCCTCATTTGTTTCCACCACCATGTTCATCTTCGATGATGAGAGAGAAGGGGAATCTGCCAACAACCTGAAACAAATCCGATCTACCTCAAACACCCCTCCCTCCGGTGAATACCTGCCAGCGGAGAACAGCAGCAGAAACACCGCCACCACGGCGGCGGCGGTGACGAATAGAGAGACGGAGAAGTGAGAGAGAGATCAGGAGCGAGAAGTGAGAGAGAGAGAGAGAGAGAGAGGAGTCAGAAAAGACGGTGGACGGCGGTAACGCCGCCGCTCACGGCGGCGGCAGTAGAGACACAGGCGGCGGCGGTCCAGGATGTTCCGACTAGTGTCAAGGTAACCCCCCCTCTCGGATTTTTGGTTGTTAAGATTGAATTTTTGGTTGATCATCTCAAACATCATAAAGACTGAATTTTTGGTTGATAAAATAGATACAAAAGTTGTATGTATTTTAGGTTTCTAACCTCTAAAGAGGGTTCTTTGTTCTTGGTTTTTCCTCTGAAAGGTGGTTGCAAAGGGGCTTTAGGCTGCCTCGACTATCCCCCCCCCCCCCTAATTTGACTTTTTTTTTTCTAATTTATGACTTCATTGTTTTTATATTATTATTATATGTGTGTGTAGCTGTGTGTATGTATCTATATACAGAGACAGAGGAAATATGGGGTTTGTGTTGAAATATGGGGTGCTTTCTTATTATAAGATTCATGGGCCAAGTGTTCGTTTGATTGTGAAATAAATATGCACACTTGTTGGTCGATTTGTTGATTTGTCGAAATGGGTTTTTTGTATGTAGCATGATGACTGTAGAGGTTTAATTGGGGATGGGTTGTGTAAATTGTTAAAAAAAAAAAAAAAAACTCCATCCCTTGTTACAGCTGAGTATGTATAAAAAAAAGTGGATTTTGCCTAAGTAGCTTAAGAAGGATTGTGATGATGACTTGTGGCACTCCTAATAAGTAGGAATGAAGGGCATTTTGGTCCTTATAAATAGGAGTGAAAATGACATGTGGCTCCCCTTTTGTTTTTTAAAAATACAACAAAAAAATCAAGTACAAAAAAATCTAGCACAAAAAATGTAGTACAAAAAAATCTAGCACAAAAAATATAGCACAAAAAAATATTGCACAAAAAAAATCTAGTACAAAAAAATATAGCACAAAAAAAATCAGCAAAAAAACGTAGTACAAAAAATCCAGCACAAAAAATTGAGAAAAAAAATTTAAGAAAAAAAAATTCAGCACAAAATATAGTACAAAAATCCAGCACAAAAAATGTTATACAACACATTTTAGTGGGTTTTTTTAGTCTTCATATTTTATATAGCAATATGGTACTCAAATTAAAGATAAAAAGACGCTCGATTTTATGGTGAAATTTTTATGAAAAAATAATGTCGTATAAAAAAGTTATGAACGTTTTAAAAATAGGGGTGGAATATGCATGTGCGTTGCATGTGGAGAGAGAAAAGTTCATAAATAGGATTTTCCCAAGATACCCTTGCACTACTCGTTTCTCTTACACTTTCATCTTAACCTTTGATCTGAAAAATGAATGGTTAAGATTCTTTCTCATCCTACTTAGGCAAAATAAACTTTTTATTTGATCTTACCCCATATATATATATACATACATATATATATATATACACACACACACACACATATATATATATATATAGGGTCAGGATTTAGGGAAAATGGTGAAAAGTGTGAGAACGATTTTGGTGTTGACATGTGGCATCGATGCTAAATTACACTAAGTGGGTAATATTGTCAAAAAACCCACTCACATGAACTGGGTGTTCAAATAAAACGCCATAAAAACACCAAATTCAGAAAAACGCCAAGAAAATACCCAGTTAAAAACGCCATAAAACACCCAGTTCAGAAAGACGCCATGAAAAACTCAGTTGAAAACGCCATAAAAACACCTAGTTCAGAAAAAACGCCATGAAAATACCTAGTTAAAACGCCATAAAAACACCTAGTTCAGAAAAACGCCATGAAAATACCTAGTCTAAAACGCCATAAAACACCCAGTTCAGAAAAACACCATAAAAGCCCAGTTCATTTTTTTTTTCGAAAAGTATATCAATAGTATACTCGTTAGAAAGATAAAAAAGACGCTGAGTTTTATGGTGTAACTTTTTTAGAAAAATAATCACGTATAAAAAAGTTATTGGCGTTTAAATATGATGGGGGAAAATGGCATGTGATTAGCATGTGCACCCTTGTTTGGATCTTCCAATTTTACCCCTCCTGGTAGTTATAAGGTTCCCATTATTTACAAAAATATCACTGCATCATCTTAGCCACAAATCACAAAGATCTTATGGCTGAAAATCGTTCTCAATGTTCTCACACTTCAAATCGTTTTCTCTTGATCCCATTCCTATATATATATATATATATATATATAGGAATGGGAGAGAGAGAGACCAGTTAACGTACAATACAGCTTAACGTACATCACGTACGACAAATAATTACACACGTTCATTTGAAAATCACGCACATTATAAACAAAAAAACCCAAATCACGCATGTTGGAAAACATTAATCACGCATGATGAAAACATTAATCAAGCACGTTATACACATAATCACGCACGTTGTCGTACGTGATGTACGTTAAGCCGTATTGTATTTTACACTTTTCCTCTCTCTCTCTCTCTCTCTCTATATATATATATATATATATAATAAAAGAAACCACTTTAGGGACACTTGTCATCATATTAGACCATCTCTTATAGATAATTATTATTTTAGTTTAATCTCTTCTAATTAATTAATTAATTATAGATAACCCTCCTACTAAATATTATTAGTTTAATATCTTATGGATAATTATTATTTAGTTTAATCTCCTTCTCATTTATAATATTATTTATTTGAATTAATTATATTTGAATGTTTTGTTTAGTTTGGTATCGAATAAATTTTATGAAACTTAAAATAAAATTAACTAATATTGTTTATCATTTATATATTTATGGAGTTTTAAATAAAGGGTTAAATTTATTGAGACTTCGTTAACAAATTTTGCTACAACAGAATAATCTATTTTAATCACGAAAACCAAACTTTGTATTAATTTATTAAATATTTTTATTTTCACTGTACAAAATTACATTTACTCGACCCATGTAACACATGAGGTTTTTAAGATATAACCTTTTATTATTTGATATATAAAATTAGATTTATTCAATTCGTACAATACACGGGGTTTTTTAAGGATATATATTTTTTATTATTTAGTACAGAAAATTACATTTATTCAAACCGTGTAATGCGTATATTTTTAAAGATGTAATTTTTTTATTGTTTGGTATATAAAATTACATTTATTCAACCCGTGTAATAAATGAGGTTTTTTAAAGATGTATTATTTTATTATTTGGTAAACAAATATTACATTTATTCAACCCGTGTAATACACGTGGTTTTAAATATATAACTTTTTTATTTGGTATATAAAATTGCATTTATTCAACCCGTACAATATGGTTCTTATAGATATAATTTTTTTATTATTTAATATATAAAATTATATTTATTCAACCAGTACAATAAATGAGCTTTTTAAAGATATATTGTTTTATTATTTAGTATATAAAATTTATTTATTCAACCCCGTGTAATACACTATATTTAAATTTGACAAGTTTGAGATAAAACGCAACAAAATCGACCCACAAGTAACTACTAACTAGTAGATACAGGCATACAGCCACAGACAACCCAATTCAGAGAATAGAAGTAACCTCTGGTGCCATCCAATAATGACTCCCTTTGCAAGATGTAATATTTATATCATTGTATGTGGGTACCTGTAGATATAATCAATGTAAATGTAACCAATGGTATACAAAGCTAATCAATGAAAAGGAGTCAAGGATGAACAAAAACCTTGAGTTTTACTTACCTTTTCCAATCCAAAATCGGAAAGCTTCACAGACCCACTTGCATCAAGCAAAATATTAGCACATTTGATATCCCTAGAACATGTAATATAAGTCAAATTAGAAAATGATATAGAAATTATAAAAATGCACCAAATGAAAGAAGGTTTACCTATGAACCACGTTTCGTTCATGCAAGTAATTCAAACCTCTCAAAATCTGCCTGGTGTATGCCGAGACATGGGAATCCCCCAATTCATACGTTTGGTAAAGCTTTGCCAGTGAACCTTTAGTTACGAGCTCAAGAAAGATATATATCTTGTCATCATCCTGCAACATCATTATAAGTTAACATGTACCCGTATGGTGAAAACGATAATATAAATTTAGGTTTGTTTAGGAAGTCTTTAATAGCTGGAGTCAATCCTGTATTTTGACCATACTCCTTGGTCTGGGTTATGTTTCATCTCTAAAGTAAGGAAATCTTATGCTGTTGAAAGTCATAAATTATAGCGTAAAGCGTCAGATGAGCCCAACGGGTTGAAAGCACCCGAAGTGTATATTTCTAATGCATTTATGGGTTAACAGCAGTGATGATTAGCCTTTAATTTACTATCCGAGTAAAAAACAAACCTGGTCTACTTATTTATTTTAGTAGACATTTAACATAACAATTTACATATTCATCTTCAATTTTATCAATTTCTTGATTTTTGTTTTTTCAAATCAAGGCCTATAAACAAACTAAAGAACACACAAACTACAATTAACTGTTACATCAAAGCTAAATCAAAACCCCTTAGTTTTATCAAGAAAAATTATAATTGAGAACATCCGTATTTAGAAAAGAAAAAAAAGATCGCCTCTCCTTGTTTATCAACAAAATCAAAGCCTTAAGCTCCTAAAATTTGTGTCAAAGAAAACCTTTGTGAGAGAAATGCATACTTTATCTGTTCCAAGATATCGAACTATGTTCTCATGATCGAGCTGACTTAGTAATGATATTTCCTGAAATTATAAGACAATAAAAGGGCTTAACACACAGAAACTCAGGATCTGATGGTTACAATCCTATTCATATTATCATATAACGAGAAGAAATGATGAAAATTCATATATCACCCGTTCAAGTTGAGTAATGACCTGCTTTCTCCGTCTTTCTTCATTAAGCAAAGAAAACTCCTTCACAGCGAAAAAGAACCCAGATCTGCAAACAAAAGCATTATTGATGACAACCCATATATAAAAAATGACGAAAAGAGATGTAACGTTACTATCCGCAATGGGCAACCCCAATAATAAAATCTGAAAGATGATGCATTTGGTAACATAGTGTATGCAGCATGCAATCTGAAAATATAAAACAAACTGATAAAAATATTTTCCACTTACTATGGTCTAGCAAATTACCACAAAACAAAGCCACAACAATTAGTTCTAACAGCCTATTAAGGTCAGATCCTCATTAGATTGAAAGCTTTACACAAATAAGCATATGGGGGCTAGCTATATATAGTGAAGACCAAGGTACTTCATTTTGGCTGATCTTTTAGGTTTCAAAGAAAGATTATAAAACAATATTACAGAATAGCAAGTTGCGGCGTATGTGTTGACTCCCATGCTAGGCCAGACGAGAATGTAGCATATCCTAACTTGTTATTCTATCTGGCTAAGAGAAAGAGAATATGCCAATTAAACTCTGCAAACAACACCTAACCCAACCAGTGGCGGATCTAGAAGAAAAATTAGGGGTATCCAAAAAAAAAAATTGGACCTAGAGGTAAGATAATACTTGCGGCGGCAGATAGCAAACGAAAGATAAAACCCAAAAAGTACAGTCGTAATATAACAAAACGGTATCAACACGTGTTCGGTTCGTTTGTTTTTTTATTGAAAGTATTTCGAAACATATTTATTTAAAATTAAGTTAAATTATAAAAGATGAAGAAAACAAAATTAAAGTATTATGTATTAGTTTTTATCTAATTTGTAATTATTTTTAGAGTTAAATGCCATTTTAGTCCCTGTGGTTTGGGCCATTTTGCAAGTTTAGTCCAAAGGTTTCATTTTTCACATGTGGGTCCAAAAAGGTTTCATCGTTGCCATTTTAGTCCACTGGGTTAACTTTATCCAATTTTTATGTTAACGAGAAGGGCAATTCGGTCATTTTATATGGTTGAATTGCCCTTCTAGTTAACAGAATTACATATAAAATGACTGAATTGCCCTTCTCGTGAACATAAAAAATGGATGAAGTTAACACAGTGGACTAAAATGGCAACGGTGAAACCTTTTTGGACCCACAGGCGAAAAATGAAACCTTTGGACTAAACCGGCAAAATGGCCCAAACCACAGGGACTAAAATGAAGTTTAACTCTTATTTTTAATAATGATTAGAAAAGACGAACACACGGTATCATATTGGCAAGTACAGAAAGGACAAGCAGCATCTAAGCTGTATAAGATATCAAAAAATGCATAGTTGTGAAGTTTCAGTGATATTAAATCTCACTTACTCGTTATAACCTTCATAGACAGTGCAAAGCGAACCACTTCCAATAACATTACCCTTCTGCCAGTTTTTAAAACTGCCCCTGAACAAAACATCTGATGCCTCAATTGGACCCAAATCATCCACGATCATTCGTGACATAGCAGGTGGAGGAGCAAGTAACTGTGGCTGGAGACTCCTTATACAACTTTCACCCTCCATATGGCGTCCCTCCCGCGTTTTATCCAACATATCTGAACCAGAAGGTGAGACAACTGAGTCATAGATATAATAACTTAAACTAACTTCCAATAACTAATAATTATGTGTTACCTTTTGAATCAAAGGAATAATCTCCGTCAGTGAAATGTTCTTGGAAATCCACTCTCTTTCTACGGTTTTCAAAAATCTCCTGTAAAGAACGTTTTATCTTTTCTTCATTTGATTGATATTCAAGAATCGGAGGCTTTCTACAAAAAAAAGAAGAAATTAGGATTACTTGTTGCTTGAGTGAAAACTCAAGTTCCTTTACGATCTCCGCCATCGTCGGCCGCTCTTCACGAGCTTTCTTCACACACCGATAGGCAATGGCTGAAAATGATTTCAAAGAACCTGGATCCATTTGTTCTTTCAGACCAGGAAGAATAATATCATCTAACCTCTTCTCCTCGTAGCATCGTCTCCACTCAGGCACCAAGATTTTAGTCAGCTCATGCTTGTGATACTCAATGCATAATCTCCCACACAAAATTTCAAACAACACCACTCCAAAAGAGTACACGTCAGACTCTTTTGATAGAAAACCCAACTCCATATATAACGGATCACAATACCCAGGTGTGCCAACAGCATGGGAGACAAGATATGTGTGTGCTTGGTTAGCGGGGCCAACTTTTGACAATCCAAAATCAGAAACTTTGGCCGTCCATTTCTCATCCAAAAGAATGTTTGCGCTTTTGATGTCACGATGAAGAATTCTTTGTTGTGTATCCTTAGGATCGTGTAAGAAATGTAACCCACGTGCAGCCCCATCACATATCTTCAAGCGCTGGATCCAAGTGAGAGTACTATCATTTAGATACCGGTCAAGGCTTCCACGGCAAGCATACTCATAGACCAGGATCATCTCATCACCCTCAATGCAAAAGTGCATAAGGGAGATGAGATTTTCATGTTTGTATTGGGAAAGCATCATGACCTCCTTCCAAAATTCAATGTTCCCTTGCCCAAGTCTGCGATCAAGTTGCTTAAAAGCGACTGTGATTTGACCCTCCGAGGTAGAGAGTTCTCCTTTATACACTTTCCCGAATCCACCACGCCCGATCACCTTGGTGGGATCAAAGTTGTTGGTGGCTGATGCTACATCTTGCATTTGAATTTTAAGGTGATCGAAATCTTTCATGAAAGACATCCTACTATATGAAATTACGAAGCCTAATCAAAGCATACAAACATGAAGATCTGACTGAGTTGATGATGGACCATCTCTACCATCAGGTCGAGTCAACTTTGTTCCTTTATTCATACATCTCTTCCTCCAACGAAAATTTCCAATGGTCAACATACAACGAAGGTAATATAGGAAATATAAAATATAAAGATGGAATCAAATTAATAGTAAGCTAGTAGCTTGGAAGAGAAATCAAAGTCATCAATTGTCAATAACTAGTAAATAATGCCCACGCTTCGCGGCGGGTTGAGTAGACTTGTAGCTTGATTCTTTACTCATTCAATACCGGGAAGAATTGCAGGTGATAACACTTCTTCCTGTTTATTTCTCAATGATATCCGACGATCAAGACAATTTGCAACCTTTAACACCGCAAGCTCACAAGTAGCACTTTATAAGCCAAAAAATAAGCAACATGCACAGTGAAGGTATAGTCTTCGCAAGCAACAGACCATGCAACCTAAAAACAATAGAAAGTTGTACCTTATAGGCATTCAAAAAACATTGAACAAACGGTGTGCATATTTACCAAAAATAAAGACTAAATACATTTCAATACAAAATAAATCCCATAGCACACCAAAAATATGCAAACTTACAGTGAAAACGCATATTTGTCACAAAACACATATTTCTTACAACCAAATGTCATTTATATTATTAAATTTGATATGTTGACGATGTTAAAACCAAATGTCAAATCGATGGTATTGGAGCGGTGGAGGGTTCTTAATGCTAATGCAGTTGAGAGAGTAGAAGCTCGCGCCAAAATTGAGCAATTCATCTAATGTGTTCGATCTTTCTCGCTAGGTTGGTGTTGTTTGCTCTTTAAAGGTTTATTAGTATGATCAAAGTGATTCTGATTATTTAATTAGCATTCGCCTTTTATCACCGACATCGCTAATGGTGTGTATATAAGGCATTGTATAGTGACTTCAGTTGATTGGTGACAGACTATGCAGTTAATGCGGTAAAATATCGGATATTGGTCAAGGACTGATATTTGAGATATAGGTTATCTCGGTGAGATATCGGTAATTTTAATATAATGTAGAATTTATATATATATAGCAATTTAACACTAATAATTCAGTGATATATCGGTTATATCGGTCAAATATCGCCGATAATATCAGTACCGATATTCTGATCGATATTTGACACCGATATTTTACTAGAGGACCGATATCTCACCGTTATTAACTGCATAGATGACAGAGTATCCTTTAATTTGGTTCAAACGACAACATACATAACTTCTCTATGAATCCTATCATGCTTGTTAAAAGGCTATTTTTATAGGTAAGATCATTTTGATGTCATAGTTGTTAATGGTGAATCGCGACAAATAGCGATAACATGCTTATATGCTACATAACGAATAGCGATAAATAGCAGACGGCTATTTTATAAAAAGTGATACACTAGAATTTCATCAAGTTGGACTGATAAAGCCCTTGGGGCTCCAACCACACCCTATAGCGGATAGCCTTACTCTTCTCTATTAATTTCATCAAATATAAGTATGCAGGTGTTATATATATATATAAGTCTGGTAAATTTCATCTTTTGATGGTAACATACATAGACTAAATATGTAATTTTTTTATTTTAAAAGAGTAGAGTAATATACTCAATGAAGCGAAAATCATGACTTGTGTATTTGAAACCTAGAATTCACATACCTGACTAAGAAAACGGCAAACTAAAAGCGAAGCCCAAAACAGCTTCCAAAAGTGGTAAATCAGTTTGATTTGGAGACGGTGGTAGGGATGAATGAAGAGGGATTTGACGGCGTTAAAGGAAGGACAATGGGCTGTTGTTGAAGGATCTGTTGCAGCAGCTTGTGAAGATGGTTGAAGATCGACAGACGACCTGGAGATGTAGGGGGGTGTTTGGCCTAGCTTTTATTTTTTTGGCTTATGCTTATATTTTAAAGTAGCTTATGCTTATTTTCTTTCATTTGATAAGCTATTTTTAAGTGTTTGGATTAGCTCATATTCTAGAAGTTGATAATTAATAATTAATCTTTAGTTGTTTGTTAAGATATTTTGTATTATGGGAAGGGGTATAATATCATTGTGTGTAATGAGTAAAAAAACATCTTCTTCAAATAAGCTTATTCAAATAAGCTAAAAAACTATGTTCCCATAAGCTTCTTGGAATTAGCTTATATAAGCTAATAAGCCTAAGCTTAAAAAGCTAAACCAAACACCCATTAGTGCTTATTTTGTAAAAATAAGCTAAAAAAGCTATAAGCTTAGATAAAAAAGCTAGGCCAAACACCCCCTAGGTCGTGCAGTTTGTTTTTCTAAAAGTAAAATGTGTGGACCACATCTGCTCGGTAGAGATGATGTGGACCAAATCTATGCTGGTGTGAATGCTATTTGTTTTTGGGTTATTCGATTTTATCACTCCTAACTATCGGCTATTGGCCGCTGTCACCCCCAACTATCACTTTGACGCTCGTCACCCTCAATTTAACACTTACTGTGTTCTGTCACCACGTCGTTAATTGATTACTAACTTTTGATCTTGTTACTATACATTTGGGGTGTCCTAAGATCCCTAAAACCTTTCTAAGATCCCTATGACACCCCCAAAAGTATATTAATAGGATCAAAAGTTAGTGATCAGTTAACGATGTGGTGATAGAACACACTAAGTGTTAAGTTGAGGGTGACGAGCGTCAAATTGATAGTTGGGGATGACAGCGGCCAATAGCCAATAGTTGGGGGCGATAAAATCCAATAACCCTTTGTTTTTTGAGTTAACTTTCGTTTTGCTATATGTTGTGACGCCCTAACACGTTTTAACCTAAGATTAGCAGCGGAAAATACATACCTAAAATTTCTTTCATGATATTCTTTCTTTCACTTAAATACATTAATCCCATTTGTAAATTAACCAAAAACTGACGAACTTATATCAAATTAAATGACCACATACACACCCACGTACAATCCATGTCTTGACTCGATCTTCAACCGCGTACACTTCTTGAATAAACATCCATAAACCTGTACAACCTGCAGTCACCACAACCAATTACTTCATTAGCAACCGATGACATAATACATATACTTTAAAACGTGCATAATCAAGCATCAACATCTTTTATTCTCGTTCATATAAGTCCCTTCGAACCCTCTCGTCTGACTTCCATACTTAACCTTCATTCTTCATTATTAGTATACCTGCACTTCCAATTCATTCTTAACAGAAAACAATCATTATCATTAGACTTATCTCATATGTGTAATTTAACTAATTTCCAATTCATGCATAAATACCTTACCAATCATACCCCCTTCATTTACAATTTACATCTTACCCACATGTATAATTACTTATTTCATCTTTGTGCATAACACTAACATGTATATTCCCTTCCTTACCCATACTTAACTAAAATTTCTTTTCTATCCATTTTCGACTCTTTTTCCGTAAACTTACCTTATTACTTCCATTGTTTAATACTTTCTCACATAAATCACAATAATCATCATACTACAGTACATTTTACATCTAAAGTGTAAGTCCGAGATTTACTTACCTTACGCGTCCGTGTTTGTATTCGCTTACTTGAGTCTTCTTGTCCCGTTAGCCTTCCACGCTCCCATCCATCTTGACATGATTCCTATACTTTCATGTCATTACATTTACATCCTTATTAGCATACATGATTATTCATATGAACGATCATATCAAGTTCATATCTCACATATGTATTTCATTAGCCGATTCAAACAAGCATATAGCATACTCAACATCATCATAACACAACCTTCACCTATTATTGTCATTTAGACATTTCATCAAACACGTGGTGTGCGTACTACTTCCTAGGCACCATGTACAACTAGTTTATGCATAATCTTCCTAGTTCATTCATATTTCATCAAATCTTCTTACTAATCAACAAGTATCATTAACACATAAACATCAAACATAACATCATCATATTTCTCCTAATTCATCTAACAAGAATTCATCATACCCAGATAATACATCAATCTTTCCACAAGACTTAGACATAGGGGGTGATTCTAGTTATCATCTTCACCATAACAAACGGGTTTTACCTATAATCATCAAATTAACACAAACCATACGTAACCCATGTTCTATACGAGGATTCTAACCCTTGTACATGGTTAATTTCATATTAACTCACGGATTATAACATAACCCACTTCACCCATGATCACAAATCTTAGATTTAAGACATACCTTATGATCCCCTCGTGATGGTGATCATTTATCCATGCTCGGTTATGATTTTACGCGTCATCTTGCCTTTCAATTTGAGCATACTGATGGAATTAGGGTTTGAGGCTCCTTGGGAGCCTCCTGCTCGTTGATGAACACACACACACACACGATGTGTGTCTTTGTGTGTGTGTTGTTTACTTTTAATAAAACAACTTTCAAGTTGTTCACTTTGGTCCCTCATGTTTCGTTTTAATTAAATAAGGCTACAACCCTTCGTTTAATACCAACGATACTAATATTCAACTAGGTTAATTATTCCTAGTTAATATTCATTTACGGGTTCACTTTTACCCCTAACGGTATTTTTACCCGTTCCTTTATATTAACCGGGTTTAAATTACCAGACCCATTTTTGGGGTGTTACATATGTGGTTTGATATTTTAATGGTTTTGCTCTAATAGTTTAAAAACAATCATTTTCCTCCTTGATCTTTTGAGTTTGTCACCAGTTTGCTCCTTGGCTCTAACTCAGTTAAAACGTTCAATTAAAAGTAGGGGTATTTCGGTAGTTTACTCCCTGGCTCTAACTCAATTAAAACGTTTAGTTAAAAGTCGCGGTAGTCGTGGTAGTTGCAGGTGGTGGTGGATGGTTGTGGCCGGTAGAAAGAGTGGTTGGAAAGATTGGGGATCAGAAAATAATTACTTATATACATGTAAAATAAACAAGTTATAGGTTTATTTAGGTGAAAATACTTAAATGCCATTGCTTTATCTATAAAATTACCAAAATACCCTTCTAGTTAATGGATTTTTTGGATTGAGTTAGATACGGAGAGCAAAATGACGATAAGTTAGAAAAATCGGGGAGGAAAATGGTGGTGGTGTACAGACGGTGGTGGTCGTGGTGGTGGACGGTGGTGGTGGATGTGGACGGTGGATGGTGGACGTGGACGGTGGGTGGTGGTGGGGGACGGTGGTGGTGGGTGGTGGTGTTTAACCCTCTGCAGACCTTAAAAGATCTTAAAAGTGTCTTGGCGAAGTCTGCACAAAGAAGAACTCTTCTATATGCGTAGGCTCTTCTGTCTGCGTAGCGCTAACCATGCGCAGACAGAAGAGCCTGCACAGATTTTTTTTAGAAAAACAAACACCAATTAAATGACAATAACGATCTGACTCTTTGAATAAACGGGTCATTATTTTGGTACTAATAGAGTAAGGGTGAAGGGAGTGGGCGGCAAACTCATCGGCAAACTCACTTTGCCGAGCGGCAACACCGCCCCCACCTGTGTTTACCGATCGGCAATCTAACCAATTCGACAATGCCTCACCGATTCGACAAAGGTGATTTCATGTTTGTGACCGTTGGACTTCAGCCACAAACCCACTTCAGCCGCCATTTTTTCCGACCAAACACCGTCATCACCTTCAGCCGCCATTTTTTCCGGTGGTGGTGGAGGTGAACGTGATGGAGGTGGAACCGGTGGTGATGGAGGTGGAACCGGTGGTGGTGGAGAGTGGTGATGGAGGTGGAACCGGTGGCGGTGGTGGTGGAGGTGGAACCGGTGGCTGATGATGATTGGTGCGGCGGCTGATGATGCTGATGATGATGCTGATGATGATTGGATGATGCTGAAGATGGAGGTGGAACCGGTGGTGGTGGTGGCGAGTGGTGATGGTGGCGGTGGAGGTGACTGTGGTGGTACCAGGTGATCGACCGGTAATTTGAAGAAGGTGACGGGTATTTGTGGAGGGTAGGAAAAAAAAGAATAAAAAAAGTTTGTCACTTTCAAGTGTCTAACCACTGCCAACACTTTTCACCAAAGTTTAAACTCTTTACACTTGCTAACATGGCACACTCTGATTGGTCCATTTTGAAGTTTGTCACTTTCACCTGTTTAACCACTCCTTCACCCTAATAGGTTTGGCCCTGTAGCTAGCAAACACTTTTTTGTCCTCGTTTTAATATTTTAAATAAATAATGAATGCCTTGATTATGGGTACAGAACAAAAAATGACGATAATAGTCTGAATCTTTAAATAAACGGGTCATTCTTTTGGTACTGGTACGAGCTCGTCCCAATAAAATATCGAAAGACTACCAAACACTGGCATAAGTTCATTCCCTTCTTCACAAATTTGTAATCATGTTTCCTCTTCGTTACAAATTAGAAAGAAAAAAAGAAAATCATCCAATTGATTTAGTCGATTTCGCTTCGACGATTATGCTCTCTCTTCATCACCACAAGTCATTACCATATTCCGAAAAAGAGTTAATTCATCAACATAATAACTATGATCAATTCTGCTTCAAAAGTTCACTTCCACCATGCGACGATGAAGCCAAACTGAACAAAATCCGATAAATGAAGGCGAAGCAGAAATAAATCGACGAAAGAATCCAACATACTAAGAATTTATGAGTTTTCAAAGAAATATATTCAAATTCCATTTTCATTTCTAATTTAATTAGAAAACATTATGATTTTTGTTTTGTATATGAGAAGTAGGTGTGTAAACAAATCAACTCAATCCGAGCTCTTTTAAGTTCAAGCTTAGTTCATCCGAACTCTATTTCCAAACTTAAGCACGGCTCGTGTGTAGCCTTTCAAGTTTGGCATCGCCTCATTTATTGATTTATTTTATTGATATGTATGCTAGGTTTAGAATCTCATATATTACGCGGGTTAATATATGTAATGTTATATAATTAGTAATAAAAATATGCTTAAAAACATGTGTATATGACTGAATAATCTCATGTAATATACTTACTGAATAATATATAACATAATCTGTAACTTTTAGAAGTCACTCATAAAAACAATTAAGAACTAATTGAATAAATATCCTTTTTGTTACTTTCACTAAAATAATTTTCGACTCGGTGATATTTGAAGACTTAAATATATGCTTTAAGTAAAAAGTATAATTTTTTTTATAAAATTTAATTTCATATTAAATGTCTTTGGTTAATGATAAAATAACCATCTTTAACTAAAAAATAGGGGAGGCTCATTTGAGAAGAAAATTAAATTGAGAAGAAAAAAAAACAAATGGTACAATTGTAAAAACATTAAATAATTTTTCTCTCATTTCATTTATTATTATCTTTGATTAATTACTTAGTCATAAAGAGTATAATCCTCCACACTAAAATTTTTGCCTACACACATCAAAATTTTTCCTACACGTTTTGAAATTTATCCTACACATATTAAAATTTATCTTACACATCTCATAATTCATCCTACACAGCCCGTAATTCATCATACACACCTCGTAATTCATCCCACATTTTAAATTAATTTTTTTTTCTTCTTTGAAAAAATATATTTTTTTGAAAGTAAGTTACAAATTTAATGTAGTTAGCTGAAGACTACCAATTAATGATCTATCCAATTTTATCAATATACCCTTACACTAATATTAAATACAAAAATTAAATGAAGTAAAATGAAAGATTCTTATTGGTTGAAATTTCTTCTTTTTTATTCTTACAAAAAATTTCTTCTCATTTGAACTCTCCACCTAAAAAATAACTATCTATACTTGGGGTCTTATTAAATGTCATATTAAATGTCTTTTTTTATAAAATTTAATTTCATATTAAATGTCTTTCTATAAAATTTAATTTCATATTAATGGTTTGTTGTAAAATTTTGTGAAAGGAATGGGCCTGGGGGCTTGGTGAAGGTCTTAAAACCGAAGCCTCCTGTTATTGGGCTGGAAGGCCCAAGTGTTAAAAAAATAAAAGAAAGTTATAGAATTGCATTCGAATTTACCTTAAATCGTTAAACTCACTCACATCCGTAATTCTGCATCATTGTTTTCTAATATTTTATTAAAATGCAATTAATGGTTAGCATATATTGCATTATTTTTAACCAACTGTTGCAACAACGTTCCAACTTCTAATGGGTGGTAGGTTAGCTTGTCGAGTCATGTCAGTCTATGACGCTTCTGGCCTGGATTGTGTTGTGTTGTGTTGTGTTGTGTTGTGTTGTGTTGTGTTGTGTTGTGTTGTGTTGTGTTGTGTTGTGTTGTGTTGTGTTGTGTTGTGTTGTGTTGCGTACACGTAAATCAAGCTGTTAGAATGGATACGAGGGCATGACCTTGATAGCACGATTGATGATCATGTCAAGGACCTATAGGCGATATAAAGTGTCGACAGTTTTAGCTTTAGCATAACCAGAGGTACCATTTTCCATAACTAGGTGTATCACCCGTGTAACCACACGGGTAGGTTTAGTAATGATCGAAATCAAATACTAAAAAACAGATTATAATATATCATTTAAATTTTGGTCTTTAGTTATATATCTTTACTAGTGGAAACCCGCGCGCGTTGCGGCGCGAAAAACAAATTGTAATACGAAAAAATAGGAAATATTAAGGATAACATATAAAGATGCATAGGCAGGCTTGTCATATCGCATAGAACAAAAAAATGCAATCATTAGAGTACATTAAAGTTAAAGGGGCGTATGAATGTGAGTTACAAAAATAAATAAATAAATAAGTAAATATGCGGCGGAGTGGACAATTTATGGCGTTGTTACAAGTGTAGTCATACATATGAATGAAATGACATATTTGCCCTTGGAGCATTAGAATTTTGTTAAAGTATTACCTGCCATATGAACAATATGTAAAATGAGGTTATTGCTCCCTGAAATCTTCATTCTTGAAATCGTTATCGATGACAAGGAGTTGACAGGAGGTCACATCCAGCTGCAAAATAGCATTGTGTGAGCGCAAACCGAAGGACTAATAAGCCCATATTATTTTCTTTTGGTCATACATGGCTGAATAAAGTGTCATACAAGGCCATCAAACCATTTTGACCAACAGCTGCACAAGCTTTTCCATCAAGTTCACCTTGTGGGTTTTGGAGGTCAGCGAATAAAAAAGACGCTAAACAAATATACTTTTCACTAAGTTTAAACCCCAAAAAAATACTTCATTTACCCCTACTTATTTAATTATGGCCAAAAAGCACAAGGTTTGGTCATAATTTACGTGAGGCCTTGTTTTTATACTTGGTTTTGGTTTTCCCATCGATGTGGGACAACCAAAATTTTACTTCGGTCACTTCTATTATTTAAGTGAGAAAATAATGAACCTCTCTTAAAATATCCCACCAATTCATTCCTTTATTTCATTTAATAATCTATTTCTCATGTTCAATGTACATAAGCCTAAATCACATGATGCATAAACTGCTTCGATATAAAGGAAGCTTTTGTTGTAAAATGGATTGGGTTTGTGTCTTATTTTTTGGCTTTTTAAGACTTGACTCAAATAAGATGTCAAGTTGACTGGCATCATCAGATCTTGGATTTGTTAATGCAAAAACCATGAGTGCGTCTGCAGATAACTTTGGTAGGAAAACAACCATTTTTATTAAAACTTGTTTTGACCCGTACCCATTTTTGTCAAAACCCATTCTAACCCAAACCGCAATGACCTTATTCAAACTAGCGCATTCTAATCTTTTACCCCGCCTGACCAACCCACATGTTTTGCCAGGCCTACTTCATGCGAGGTCCACTATTCATTTTGCCGATGGAGGCTGAGTTAACATGGATTTAATCCTTGCTACATCAAAAAGATGATCAAGCACAAGTTTATTAAAACAGTGTTTCACATGTACGTTTCCACCAAAATACATCTCTAGTATTAATAAAAAAATTAAAAAAAATAAAAGGATTTAAATAATAAGTATTGCCATGGCATACATCTTCTTCATGTCCTGACATCTGTGTTTCTTCTATTTCATTAGTTGTCTCTCTTTCATGAGGATTCAAAAGCTGCAAGTCTGCATTGGCCCATACATTTGGCTCTAACTTCTGATGCATGGCATACATCTTCCCCATATGTCTTTCACCCAATGTGCCTAAAAATCTCTAAGAATTATTAAGAACATAAGTTCTAATACCTTTAGATGACGAATGTGATTCCGCCGGTGTTAATCCCTCCTCTTCCAGCACATCAGGAATCGCCTTCCAAGCTTCAATCATCTGATCCCTAACGACCTTCACCTGCATTACATCAAACACATTCGGTATTAAATAATTAAATCTAAGGATACTAAACCATCATGACACATGTCAATTAATGAATACGACTCTTAACCTCTCACCTTATCAAACTTTTTCGCCTAAGATGTTTTCAAACCTTCACTCTCAAACTCCAACAACAAATCCCTCTCTACAACCGCCAACTTCTCTAACGCCTCAGCAGCCGCTTTCCTCACACTCCAATCCTCACTCTTCACCACAAACCCAACCAAAACACTCACCAAACTCTTCACAATAACCGAACTCGAAAGAACACCACTGACACCAATCACACTACCTAAAACCGTCAACAAAGCAGCTTTTGCCTTAAAACCGTCAACCTTCAACAACTTGTCAATCCTCACCACCATCCTCCTCAAATAAACCGGCTCGGGATCCGGCGCGCCATCGAAGCCGCAGCTAAACACAGAGCCGCGCCGATCTGAGAGTTCAAATCCTGTTCGGTCACCAACGCATCAATGAAATATACATAATGTATCAAAATAGTAATGATAAATATACATAATAGTAATTTTAAATGTATATAAATAAATTAATAAAATGATCAATATATAAAAAACGAGCCAAACTCGAGCTTAGGCGATCTCGGGCTCGGTTCAGCTCGTTTACAGTTGATAAAAGGCTAACCTTCACCCGGTCAGCATCAGATAAAGGTCTTGTTGTGTCATTCCTATTCAGAAGTTGTTTGACAAAGTCTATCACAGGCACTGCCTCAACGAATGCAGTTGCAGAAAACATAATCGAATTAATAATATTTTTTTTTGTAAAAAACGAACCTTAAAAGTCGTATGCATTAAATACACACATTAGGCGGTTTTGAACCATTCGAACCATATGACTCGTTACCCGTTCCCCTTTCGTTAGTTATTTTAAAATTCAATCCAGCAACATAAAATTTGTGACAAATAACAGTAGTTAAAAAAACAAGGTTAAAAGTTAACAGAAAATTTCAACACTCGAATTAAAGAGAAAAGATAGACAAATATCTATTCCTCCTCTTATGCCTCTTCCAGCCACTTCACAAATGGCTCCAACGCCTTCACAAAGCTTTGCCTGCACCGTAAACATCTGGATCTCTAACTTCTTGTTTCTTATGATCGAGTTCAAATGAATTTTACGTGAGACTATAAAAAATAAATACCTTCCTTTCGGGTTGGTTCCTTTAGCGACCCAATGAAGTATCGTGTCTTCAGCAAGGACGTCTTGGTCATAAAGAGACCTCACAACTTCAGGGAACAACTTCATTAGCTTCGTATCTTCGTAACACTGAACTTGAACTTTGTAAAGCAGTTCGAGCTCAAGCTTTCCGCTTGTGCAAAACGTGTTCAATAGCTTCGCCCATGTTTTCATCTGCACAAACAAAAATTCCCAAATTATTAACACAAATACTCCTTTTTTCAAGATAAATCCGACCCGAACTGCTTATGGTGGTACCACAAAATTTCCAACCCATGGGGCAGAAAAGGGTCGACCCGGTTCTGACTATATTTGGCGAGGCGTTACTGCTAAGGGTGGAACTTCGCCGGAAAACTCACAACGTTACCATCTGATTATAAACCTAATGCAACTAAAAACTGGAATCCCTAGATAATTAAACTTACCTTAACGACCGGAAATCATCTTCACTACTGTTCCGACATTCGTTCTTCTTCTTCGACATCCACAGCTAGTATCACTGTCGTCATCGGGATAAGGTGCCTGGCTAGAGGCAATGGCCAGCACCCACTCCGACCGTCAACTACCTCTCCCTCTGATCTCACAATTTCTCTCCTTTTCTTTTCTTTCTCTCCGTTTCTTTCCATTCCAAATTGGAAAGATTAATTTTAGGCAAAAAAATCTCTCATTTTCTCTTCTTTTCTCTCCTTTAATGAAACTCTAGAAGTAGAATATAACTAAAAATTATTTCCTTCCAAATCTTTTCTTTTCTCTCATTTAATGAAACTCGGGAATACAGTGTAAATCTCTCTCAACCATCAGCGAAATCTTGAGGGTGAATTGAAAGGAGATGTGTGAAATTAAAGAACCGTTTCAGGCATTAAAAAAAGCCCATTCAATAGAGGCCTTTCTAGTTTCCTGTATTAAAAACCCCTCCACTTGAAGGGCGATGTGAGAACAGTTTCGGGTATTAAAAGCCCATTTAATTGATGTTAGTGATTATTATTTTCAGGTTTAACATTACATGAAATGTAACCAATAAAAAAGTTATAGTCTCTTGAGATCCATATCAATTAATTCACTTGTATTAACTTTACTTTTATGTTAATTATAATTTGTTACGTTATAAAGGTGTCAAAATCCCTAAAATGCCCCTAAGGTGTCTTAAATTTTTGGACAATGCACAAGTTTACCCCCTCTAAAATAGCTTGGCTGTCTTGTACATGTTGTTTCAAAATGAGTACACAACGTAAAATTACCAAAAGTGCAAAAATCCTAGTTCTCTTAATAAGGTAGTATAGATATAGATAAGTGCATCTGATGGTATCCCAAAAGTTTGCAATCTTTTTCTTATGATAATCAATACTCAATCCGTTTCTAAAGTACTTAATAGATCTCGTTGTAGTCATTAGCTCTATAGGAAGTTTCTTATTTTTTTTTTTTTTTGAGTTAATTGCCAAATCGTTCCTGAGGTTTGGGCATGTTTGACATTTTCGTTCAAAATGATCTTTTTGTACCATTTTGCCCCATACGTTTGACATTTTTTGCCATTTTTATCCAAATGACTAAATTAGTTAAAAAAACATTGTTTAATGAGGGGTATGTTTGAAATTTTACATGTATATAAAATGATAAAGCCAAAAGACTAAAATACCCCTACTTATAAATGTAAAATTTCAAGCATACCCTTCATTAAACGGTGTTTTTTAACTAAGTTAGTCATTTGGATGAAAATGACAAAAAAATGCCAAACGTGGGGGCAAAATGGTACAAAAAGGTCATTTTGGACGAAAATGACAAACGTGCCTAAACCTTAGGGACGATTTTGGCAATTAACTCTTTTTTTACGTCGTTATCCAATGACTTTTTTTTAATAAAATACATTAAAGAATTTACTACATATTTCAATTAACTGTAAAGTTCTAAAGTATCCAAAAATCAAAAAGACCGGACACAAATCATTTCAAAGTTTAGAAAAAAAACCTACAGTGTTACATTTTGATAGTACTATATTTTAGTTTTATATATTAGTTAATTTGTCAGAACTCAAGGATGAAAGCACAAAACAGTTTTATTATAAATCTCAGCAATCAGATACAAGCAATGAACGAACCAGTCAACACAGATTGTAATACAAGAAAGGGTCTCCAGCAGGATGATCCGAATAAGTTGAAACCAAACCCTAGTCTCACGAATGGACGTGTGAGGAAAGGGAATCAAGACAAAAATGAAAGATGAACCGAGTGAAGTAATGAGCTCGTATATCCAGCACACCAACCTCCCTTCCTTTTATAAGGGGCCAAGCCCTAAGAGGCCAACGAGAAACACGGGAGCCCAATGACAGCTACAATCTTGATGTAACGGTTATAAGCCCAAAGACCAGCAGCCCACACCTCACAAATAATAAACAAGGAAATATTTAGAGAAAAGGAAATAAACAAAGGGCAAAAGGAAAAAAAGATAATGAGCATTTAAACTGTATTATCAGAATTTTAAATACCCCCCCCCCCCCCCCGTTTAAATGTGAAAAAGATTAAACAGCCCTAAAGACTTACACATGTCGGATGAGCCTTTGGCAGCAGTCCTTTGGTAAATATATCTGTCAGTTGATGTTCAGACTTGACACCAGTAGTTTTAATCACTCCTGAAGCGATTTTTTCTCTCAAAAAGAAAAGGTCAACCTCAAAGTGTTTTGTTCTGTCGTGAAAGACATGATTGGCAGCAATGGATAATGCTGCTGAGTTATCACACTTCAGCACAACAGGAATATCCACATCAACTTTCAGTTCCCTTAAGATGTTTAACAGCCATAAAACTTCACATGTAGCACTACACATGGACCGACATTCTGCTTCAGCAGAGGATCTCGATACAACATTTTGCTTTTTGCTTTTCCAGGAAATCAATGATGTAACATCCCTATTTTTCTATAAGAATTATAGGTTTGGTTAAATTTATTAACCACTAGTAACTAGTTTATTTTTAATATAAATATTCAACCCAAATAGTTTTAAACACTATTTTATTTAGTTGGTTGAAATAATATAATTAATTGGCCTGTATATGGTTGACCTTTCTAAATAAAATAAAAGTCTATAGAAACTTATATTATTAGACGGGTAGTTTACGGGTAAGTTAAAGATAAGAAATATGAAGTAACTAGACGGGCCCAGGAACCGTTTAATAATTAAACTATAAAAATACATTGTATTTTGAACCTACTTTATTTTTAATGAAACTTAGACCCAAATATAGACAAAAAAATATACTCGTTCTAATAACATATTTATTATTTTCTAAAACGCTATACTTTAGAAGTTGTAAACGCCAAATAAGTGAAACAGTTAAATTAATTATAATATATATCATAAAATAATAATAAAAGATATTTGAAAAAGTAAAACATGTTTTGTGTTCATTTCAATTTTCGTATACTTTAAAATAATAATACTATAAATTAAAAACTAACTTCTAGATTAAAATGCATGGTAATTGTAAAAGTACACTACGTGTAGGAAATTGAAAGCATTCGATTGTACGTGGCTCAATTCTAGACAAACCAATCAAAACATTGCGTGACTAGTAAGTTAGGCAGAAAGCAATATAAATAGAACCACATTCAGTCATCTTAAATTGTTCAGTTTCTTTCTTCCTTTCTTTCGATCTCTCTAGTTATTCACCTATAATAATAATAAGGTCATGCCTGTTTTAAGTGTTTTAACTCCCGATCACCGCTACCCTTTCCGATTGATCTGAGCCCATAACGCATGTCAGGGCCCTGCCCGACTAAGTTCGTTGGGGTTCTGTCTCAGGACATCGGGCCAAGGTTGAATTAGGGGTATTATACTTAAATTACAAATATATATATATATATATATATTTTTTCTACCAAACACACACTAGCTCTAATTCTGCTACGATACAGGGTATTAACTCGATCGCTATTACGATTCATTTTCCGACCGATCAATATATCCAATGGATGTTTAAGTGCCGCCCACATTAGGGTTATACTTTGTCGTTCGTCGTTAATTCGATGAATGAGTTTAAGTATCGTACTTTGTCGTTCGTCGTTAATTCGATGGATGTTTAAGTATCGCACTTTGTCGTTCGTTGTGAGAATTTGATCTCGTGAGTTATCGTAATTGCTGCATTAAGTTACTTACCTAGTTCGTGTGCACTAGGTTACAAGGCTAAATAAATAGGCTAAGCTCTGCCTGTCTCAATCTGCAATATATCAAGGATTATCTGTAGACTAAATTCTGTCCGTATGAATCTGCATGATTATAATGTGAGTCATTCTCTTTTTATCAAATTACTTTACAAAACCCTATTTATTTCAAAGTTATAATTACAGGGATTAAATTTATGTAATCACCATATTACAGCCGGTATGTGGGGTTTTGTATACATTACTTGATAATCTTCACCATTGGGGCAGCCAATGGGTGATATGACCATAGTCACAGACACCATTGGACGGAAGGGCCAATGGGTCGAGTGACAAAGTACTGTGGGTAATTGGTTTGATATCAGAAACATTGTAATCTTCCTTAATACTGTAAATTATAACAAACGTGTCGTTTTATTAAATAGAATGATTCACTCAGTATTTCCCGCTGACAAAACCTTTTTCAAACATGTTTCAGGTAATTACAGTAGATTGGATTAAGAGATGGATACGACACTGAAAGGCATCAAGAAGTGGCTTATTTTATTAATTAAATCAAATTAAGAAATATTGTTTTATGTAATCAAATTTTTCTTTATTAAAGCTACCATTGTAAAACATGGGTTTATCCCAACTATTTAATAAATAAAATCCGGTGTTTTTAAACTCTGATATTTTTCCTAACTCACGGTCCTGATGAAATCTCCGCTGCAACGTTTTCAAAATAATCATCGGTACCACTGGGCTGTTCGCGACTCCCGATTCCGTCCAGGGTGGGTCGGGGGTCGTGACAGAAGGTGGTATCAGAGCCACTGCTTCAAGCCTTTAGGTGTTGTAATAATAATACCTAAGTTTATATAAAAGAGTTAGGAGATTACTGTTAACTGGTAGCACACATGATAACATTTAGACTTGAACTTAAGAAAAGATGCCTTAATATAAACTTTAAGACAAGTTAAGTACTTATGTGAATAAATTATGATGTGTTTAGATATAACATAAGAATGGTAATTAGAATATTGCAAAATATAATAAATAAGCAAGAATTAATAGTAATTATTGCTTATTGATATTACTTGGACTAAAATAAGATAGGTTACGGGAATACAAATTTCCTTGATTTTGGATAAAAGCCCTAATGAAAGGGGCACTTTTAAAAAGATATTATTTATGGGAAATAGAAAATTTTCTCCGGCAAGACTGGGTATGGTGTAGCAGACTCTCCAGTTTGTCCGGATATACTGAGGTTACCTCTCCGGCACGAACCGGATAAGACAGAGTATGTAATATGTCAAACGAGTGACAAGATTTCCCTAAATAATATCATAATCTGATATCTGAATTGCTTTGAAAATATGAATCTGTTAAATACATGATCTTATTAAGGGTATGTATATTACCTGTAGGTCCGGCTAGGGGAGGATCTAGTCGCCTAATCCTTGTATACAAACCAACCCGGTTGTGCGGAATCCAACCGAGATAGCAAACCGAGATAGAACACGTAAATAACACGACACGCAAAGTTCACCGATTAACACCACTGTATTAATACGTATGAAAGGTCCGATTACAAGCTCAATGTTTACAAATCAGTTCTGCAAACTCTCAGAATGTGTGTGTGTGTTTCTGCTCTAAGTGTTCTCTGTCTTGTGTCATCTGCTGAAGTGAACATAACACACGGGTATTTATACCCAACACAGCAGGTCTGGTCGAAGGATCAGATAGTATGATCGAAGGATCATCTATCGACCAGAAACAGCTCGAAGGATCAACATGTACCACGAAAGATGTGATCTTTCGTGGTCCATCCATCGAAGGACATCTTTCGAGCTTATCATCATCGAAGGATAAGCAATCCTTCGTGACACATCCTTCGACACAGACACATTACAACCAAAATGTTGACTGTTTGGCCAAGTCAAACCAGGAGGATGGTTGACTTGGTCAAACTTACAAGACTAAAAAACGACATCGTTTTACATCGTGACCGAATACAGACAAAGTACAGACATAAGTGCACCAACAAACTCCCCCTTGGCTGTAGCTTTGTCTGGCTGTAGCTTTGTCTCGATCTTCATTCTTGTAAGTTCTCGTGTCTTCAAGTCTTTGACTTCTATTCAAGTCTTCAATGTCGGAGGATCTTCAAAGTCTTCACGTCTTGAAAGCAGAAAGTGTACCAACAAACTCCCCGTTTCATGTAGGAAGTGTGTTGACAAACTCCCCCTTAACATAAGCTCCCCCTTGAGTTATGCTCGTGAAAGTCTTGATCTTTATGAAGTGAGATCCTTGCGGTGTTGATGATGGTCAGCGGCAACTCGATCATCTTCATCATTTGAGTGCCTTCACGTCGTGTCTTCATTCCGAAGCTTGTCATCGACCATGTTCTCCTTGCCTTTAGAATCTGCACATGCAAGAAATCTAAATGCGTAATGAGAACAACTGCTTGGAATATAGTAAACATAAACAAACGACACACATGTGACCATTGTTTAAACAAACACCGTCCGACAGTTTGAAAGTTTAAAGTATTTTATCAATTTCAATTTCAACTTTCAACACTTTGCAAATTTCGACCGTTTATGAAGATTTAGTCGTTTTGGGTTTTCGTTCAGGTTTCAGGTAACGAAGACTCGAGATCCAACATCGTACGATCGAAAATAAGATAGAAATAAAATCTTGAGTAAACTGCCATTTTGGTCCCTGTGGTTTGGCCAGTTTTGCCACTTTAGTCCAAATCTCAAACTTATTACATCCAGGGCCCTGTGGTTTGCATTTTGTTGCCATTTTAGTCCAAAACTCAAATTTGACCAGATTTCCCACTTTTGACCCCCTGTTTTGTCCTTATCCTCAGGGGTATTTTGGGTATTTTGTAATATTATATCTCAAATTTAATAAATATAATGCCTGATTATCATCATCTTCAACATATCATCATCTTCAACAGACATCTCTCTCTCTCTCCACTGTTCATCATCTTCAACACCATCATCTCATCTTCCTTCATCATCAACATCACCGTCCCCGCCATCTTCATCACCATCATCATCACCATCATCTCACCACCGTCGCCGCCAACACCACCGTCGCCTCCATCTTCATCACCATCATCTCATCTTCATCACCATGGCAGTTTCATATCTGAATCGAAATCAGGGGTTTGAGCTTTGAGTTTCAGCTTTGAGTTTTGAGTTTGAGTTTCAGATCTGAATCGAAATTAGATGTGTTTGATTGTTTCTGATTGATTCGGTATTCTGATGTTGTTTGATTGTTTGATTTTCAGATCTGGTTGATTCGGTATTCTGATTGATTCGGTTTCTGATTGATTCGGTATTCTGATGTTTCAGATCTGAATCGAAATTAGATGTGTTTGACTGTTTGATTGTTTGAGTTTCAGATCTGAATCGGTATTTTGATAGGAGAGAGAAGCAGATCTGGTTGATTCGGTATTCTGATGTTGTTTGATTGTTTGATTGTTTCTGATGTTTTCATTTCAAATTAGGCTTGTTCACCATGAGGCTGTGATGATTTCACCTAATCCGAGCTTGGCGTGGCAGAATCGGAGGAGGGCAAGTGCGCTTGCAACCTCTGTTTGCAGCCATGGCGGTTTTACAGATCTGAGCCTCGTTTTTTCTTGAAGATGTTCTTGATTTTCTGGGTTTTAATGATGAACTTTGAAGATGTTCTTGATTTTCTGGGTTTTGTTGTTGTTGAAGAAGATGTTCTTGATTTTCTGGGTTTTGTTGTTGTTGTTGTTGTTTTGATGATGATGTTTGATGATGTTCTTGAAGATACAGATCTGAGCCTCGTTTTTTCTTGAAGATGTTCTTGATTTTCTGGGTTTTGATGATGAACTTTGAAGATGTTCTTGATTTTCTGGGTTTTGTTGTTGTTGTTGTTGAATTGCTTTAAATAAAACATAAATTACCAAAATACCCCTGCACTAAAGGACAAAATAGGCAGCTCTCAACAGTCAAAAAGGGGGTTTTTTGGATTTTGGACTAAAATGGCAACAAAATGCAAACCACAGGGCCCTGGATGTAATAAGTTTGAGATTTGGACTAAAGTGGCAAAACTGGCCAAACCACAGGGACCAAAATGGCAGTTTACTCTAAAATCTTTTTGGCTTTTAGAAAGTTTATATTAAAACACACCTAAAATCTTTTTGGTATTTTTGAATATTTCAAATGTAAAGACAGAAAGCAGTAAATAAATATATACAAATATGCAGAAACTGAAAGCATTAAATAAATATTTACAGACATTCTTTTTGCGAGTTTCGAGGGTAAGAGAATCATATCAGTGTACGGTCATGCCAAAACGCTCTTGTTGTTCAATTAGTTAACATTAAGATAAGCATCCTATAACAATTATCGGTATTGTTGTCCACTTAAGCTCAACTTATCATTTGTAATCATGGCGAGGGGATACGTTAAGGTATGATTTATACTTACCGACCGGTGTTCATCCACATCACGACACATTCCCGTATCAAGGTATGCACGAGGGTTCATCTTACCGGTGAGTATACCGATTATCATCTGTTTGACCGTATATGATGTGAGATTCTCACTTATTTTGTTTGAAAACAAGCCCTATGTGATAGAATCACTTATTGATGAGGAACTTGATTTTCATATGCATGAGGGCACAGGAGCAAGTCCGTGAACAGGTCAGTACTTTCGTACAGCAGAGAGACGAACTTGACACCCGGAAAGAATTTGTGATATTTTATCACTTATTTGTTTGGACATGTGATTGTTTATCACTTATTGAGGTCGTATGCAGTATGTACACGTATGTATAGTATCATGGAAGATCTAGACTTGCGTCCCCGTTATTTCTCGGTAAAAGATACAACCATGATACCCAGATGATAAGCAGCATAAAGACCGAATATCTCAGAACCTCGGCAATCTCTCAAACGAAATTTCGGTACTAAGACCATATGCCAATGAATGGTTCCCACCTGGTCTTCAGTCGATTTAAGTTTATATCACCCTGCACACTTTAAAATGATTGTGAGCCTACCGATACATCTTATATAGAGCTGCTTATCGCTTTTTCATTTAAGATTCAAAGAGGTTTGGACAGACCACTGATGTACTATCATTTTCTCTTTTGCTCGCCAGGAAACTCATTTTTGCTTTTCTATTGTTTTTGTGTTTTTGAAATTTTTCGATGTTTTTGGATTTTCAAATTTTTGGATTTACTCCCCCTAAAATCAATAAACTAATACAAATTTAAAACACAAAGGTATTTACAAAAATGATTTTCCGATGTGGATTACTCTTGCTTGACCTTAATGCCGTTTACCAATAATAAATAGTCAAATCTTGATTTGTCAAATGCTTTGGTAAAAAGGTCGGCACGTTGGTCATCGGTGTGGACGTAAGCAACATCGATTAGCCTTTTCTCAAAGCAATCACGTATGAAATGATACTTAATTTCGATGTGCTTAGTCTTTGAATGCTGCACAGGATTTCTAGTGATCTGTAATGCAGCAGAATTATCAACGTAAATAGGAGTAGTTAGGAATTCAAAACCGTAATCACGCATTTGTTGTTGGATCCATAGGACTTGGGAGCAACAACTTGAGGCAGCAATGTATTTAGCTTCGCATGTTGATGTAGCGACGCACGTCTGCTTCTTGCACTGCCATGTGACTAGGCGATTTCCCAAAAACTGACATCCAGCCGTTGTGGATTTGCCGTCGATTTTGCATCCGCGAAAATCAGAATCACTGAATGCGATCAAGTCAAAGTTATTATCCCTAGGGTACCACAGACCGGTGTCAGGGTAACCCTTCAAATAACGAAAAATCCTTTTTACAGCTGCAAGATGTGAGGCCTTCGGGTTGACTTGATATCTGGCAAGCAGGCACGTTGGGTACATTATATCTGGTCTTGATGCTGTGAGATACATAAGAGATCCGATCATCGCGCGGTAGTATGAGGGGCTAACAGCTTCACCCTTCAAGTCTGGAGTAATTCCGTGATTTTGCGGCAATGGGGTACCGATGGGCGTTGCATCAGACATCTGGAACCGGCTCAAGATGTCACCAACATATTTAGTCTGATGGATGAATATCCCAGACTCGGTTTGTTGTACTTGTAGGCCCAAAAAGAAAGTCATCTCCCCCATAGCACTCATCTCGAATTTATCCTGCATGATGCGCTCGAAATTCCTACACAAAACATCATTAGTAGAACCAAAAATAATATCATCAACGTATACCTGTACCAGTAGAAGATCTCCATCTTGTTCTTTGATGAAAAGAGTACAATCGATAAGACCTCTGCGAAAACCATTCTCCAGCAAATAATTAGATAAGGTTGCGTACCAAGCTCGCGGTGCTTGATGTAGACCATAGAGAGCTTTGTTGAGCAACCAAACCCGATCGGGATGGATAGGATCTTCAAAACCTGGAGGCTGTTCGACGTACACCTCTTCTTCCACCACACCATGTAAGAATGCACTTTTCACGTCCATCTGGTATACTTTGAAACCTTTGAATGAGGCATAAGCCAGAAAAATCCGAATTGCTTCTAGACGTGCAACAGGTGCATACACTTCGTTGTAGTCGATTCCTTCAATCTGACGAAAACCTTGAACGACTAATCTTGCTTTGTTTCGAATAACGATTCCACGGTCATCCTTTTTGCATTTAAACACCCAACGGGTACCAATCTTCTTATAACCAGCAGGTTTCTCTACGAGTTTCCAGACACCAAGCTTCTGGAATTGTTGCAGTTCTTCCTGCATTGCTTCAACCCAAGAGCTATCTTTCAAAGCATCTTTCCAAGTTCTTGGTTCTTCCTGTGAGACATAACACGCGAAAGACCAATCATTCTGTTGACCAGATTCTCGGATAGTTGCATACAAGCCTGCATTGTTGTTGTTTCGCAACATGTTTCTCGTTTGAACGCCACTTTGTACATTTCCGATGATGTTTTGTTGAGGATGGGTATTGTGAATCCTTGTCTCTGGATTATCTTGAACTGGAATATTTGTACCCAGATTGTTGAGATTGAGATCAACAATCAATTCAAGGCCCGGAATTGACGAAGAGGATGATGCAGTAGCTTCAGCTGTTCTAGGGACATCCACTGGAGGTGTACCTTCTGAAGCACCATGTACTGCTGCTGTTGGAGCTTCTTGATCTGCATCGAGAAATTCATCATCCTCTGAAGATTCGTTCAATTCGGAAGCATCTTGAAAATCCTCATTGTCGAGAGCATTATTGTTCACCGAAGATGGTTCTTGATTGACTATAATGGGACGAACCAACGGTGAATCTGTTGCATTGTCACTCTCGAAAAACATCCTTGCTGCAGCATTTTCTTCAACTGCTTCAACATTGATCGAATTGAAAAAGTCATCGTACTCAAACATCCAAGGCTGACCAGGATTTCTAACCGGCAAAGTGTGCCTTTGTACTCTGACTTCAGACCATTCCTCGACCCTTTTTGTCTCTAGATTCCAGACTCTTAAGTTCGGGGTGGAATACCCAAGAAAGTATCCTTCAATTGCTCTTGCCCCAAACTTTCCATTAGGATCGATAATTGTGCAAGGAGCTCCAAACGGTTCAAGATATGACAAGTCTGGTTTCCGTTTGTTAATAAGCTCAAAGCAGGTCTTGTGGTGCCTTTTGACTGTAAGGACTCGGTTCAACGTGTAGCATGCAGAGGACACAGCTTCAGTCCAAAATGGAATCGGTAACTGTGACTCTACCAACATTGTCCTAGCAGTCTCGATCAATGTGCGGTTTTTACGTTCAGCGACGCCATTCTGTTGAGGAGTGTAGGCTGCACTAAATTCGTGAAGAATACCTTTTGAAGTGCAAAACTCCGCCATGGCATGATTTTTGAATTCAGTACCATTGTCGCTACGTATCCGCCTAACCTTCAAGTTGTAAAGATTCTCAATCTGAATGATCAAGTTTTTGATAATACCGAAGGTTTCACTCTTATGTGCCATGAACGCCACCCAAGAAAATCTTGAATAATCATCAGTTATCACGAGGCAATATTGATCATTCCTAATACTTTTGTGTTTGACAGGACCGAACAAATCCATGTGCAAACGTTCAAGAGGAACAGCCACCGTGTTGATCTTCTTTGTAGGGTGTCGCTTCTTCGTTTGTTTTCCTTTCTGGCACGAGACACAGACGTCTTGAAGATGGAAGTTTTTAAGAGGAACACCATTCACCAATTCATTCGACACCAAATGATTCATTTTGCGTAAGTGAATGTGACCCATTCATCTGTGCCAAGAGATTGTGTCTTTTTCTGTGGCTTTGGAAACGAAACATGTTGCTTGTGCAGACGTTGTGATAGCTTGGCTCATATCAAGGACATACAGATCATTTATCCTTGGAGCCGACAAGAGAATCCATTCTTTCGGAATTTTGAAGCCGGGTTTCAGCACATAACATCCATTAGCATCAAAGTGTACTGAAAACTGTTTATCACAAATTTGAGAAACACTAAGAAGATTGTGATCAAGTTGTTGTACAAAGTTGATCTTATCAAAGCTAACAACCCCGTTGGAAATCATTCCTTCACCCGTAATATATCCGCCTTTATCTCCAGCAAAAGCAACATATCCTCCTCTAATAGATTTGACGTCGTAGAGAAGCTTCATGTCGCCTGTCATGTGCCTGGATGCCCCACTATCAACAATCCAATGACTACTGATAGTTCCTCCTGGAACACCCTGCACATGAACTCACATAATTAGTTGGAGATGGGGACCCAAGCCATTGTGGTCTTGGGTCTTCCATTTTCATCAATGACAATAACCTCTACTCTTTGATGATTCGAAAATTGTGATGGTCCCCCTGAATTTGTGGTTATTTTAGGTTTCCATGTCTGTTGAAATTTACCAGTTTGATTGTTTGAAAGTTTAACTTCGTGATTGTTTGAAGTTTTTGAAAATTTTGAACTTTCTGGTTTAACTGGAACCGTTTGTTTTTGAACCACTTCATTCTTAAGTGCCTTTTCAACCACCTTGACTTGTTGGCGTTTCTGTTTCTTTTCCCTTTCTCTAACAAGTCGGGGATCTTGTTTTACAGAAACAGATCGCTTTTGGTGATTGTGTTCACGGGGATCATCATCAATTGCTTTCAACTTATGAAGATACGGGCAATTTCGAATGATATGCCCAATTGTACCACATTCAAAACATGATCTTCGTTCAACAAACCCCGAAGTATCATGTGATCGTCTTACCGATGATGATGAACTTTGTGACCCCGAGGTACTAGGTTTTGAACTACTTGGTTCATTCCTTTTCATCACTGTTGCCTTTTTGACAAAATCTAAGTTAGATTGATTTTCAAATGTTGCGATTTTGTCCGTTCCCTTGGATTTCACAAAGTTCACATTCTTTTTCTTCTTCTGATTCGGCTTCCTTTGACCTTGAGCCGGTAATTTTTCTTTTGGCTTGGTATGGTTTTGCTGTTTTTGCACTGTTGGTAATTTCTGATTTCCATATTGTTTTCGAACTTCAGCCTTTGGAATAGGTGGACACTGTGTTACTGTAACACGTGATCCTTTCTTACCCAGAAATTTACTTGTCGAATTTTCAAAAACTTTACTGATTAAGGCTTGATTTACATTCTTAATCGGAAAATCTTTGTCAGAATAAATTTTATTATCACCAACAAGAGTGTACAGCAAATCCACACTCTCTGACTCTTTTGCAGACACGGACTCGATTGCAACAGTCTTAGCGGGCTTTGCAGGAGGATCACATAGAATACGATTCTCAAGAGGTATGTCCTCTTCTTTTATCACCGCATCAGACTTTGCTGAATTAGTATCATCAGATTCATCATCAGAGGAATCAGCATCCTCAATCACAACTGGAGGATCCTGATTCTGTTCAGCAGTTACAAATGTATCTGCTAACGCATCTGAATCTGATGATACTTCCTTCTTGTATCCGAGTCCTGCAAATTCTTCAACAGCTAAAGGAACAGATGGTTCAAAGAAAACTCTATCTTCCTCATCCGGCATGGCATCATAATTATGTCTCACAGGTGGCGGACATTTCTTGTAACCTATGCATGTGACATCCCGTTTCTCTTTCTGAACATCAATGATGTGATCCAACACATAGCTAGAGCTCAAATAACTGTCTAGCTTAAGTTGGATCGCCTCACTTTCAGTTTTGACACAAGCCATTTCTTTTTGCATTACTTCCAGACGAGTTATATACAAATTAATGTTGGTTTGTTTTCTGGAAACCATTTTAGTTAACTCGGTTTTATCTTTCTTTAACTTCTCAATTACCGATTTAAACTCCTTTTCATGGTTTTCATAAAACATGTTGGCTTCAGTGCACTTTGAAAGATCAACGGTCAACTTCTGGTTGTGAATGAATGTCACATCATATTTCTCTTGCAAAGCCTCATGCTTGCTTTGCAATTCACACCATTTATCATTCACTAAAACATGTTTGTCTTGCAAGTCAAACAAACTAGCTTGTAAAGCATCGTGTTTGCCTTGCAACTCAGACATGTTTGCTTCCAAATCAGCACATCTAACATTCAAACTATCACAATTATCACAGCTAACAGAAGTGAGTTCATCGACACATACCTGACTTGATGAACTGTCGACATTAGCCATAAAAGGCTGAATGGAGAGAAGACGAAGAATAAGCAGCTTGATCCACCAAAATAGATCTTCTTTGAATTCCTGCTGCAGCTTCCTCCAATAGCTCATCAATATTTGCATCGACTGACGCACTTGATGTGTCATCCACATGATCATCGCCTGAAGCGGAGGACTCTTCATCTGAACTTCCACTGTAACCGGAGCTGTCTTCATCTTCAGAAGATTCAACACCATTGGTGGAAGATTCTCCACCACTTGCGTGTTTAAGATCCTTGACAATTTCAGCAAAACACGCTGTTCCATCTGGAGCATCATTATTCAGCTGAATTGACCAATCACAACCTTCATCTACTTGAACCACAAGTGCCTGGTTGGCATTTGATGGTCCTGGTTGATTCTGGTTGTTGACAGGCACCAGTGTGCGCTCGTTGTTCCTTCCTTGGTTCTGATTTGCCCTGTTTCCTTGACCTCGGAAAGGATTCTGGTTCCCATGCTGAGATGGCCTTGTACATTCACGCTTGAAATGACCACGTTCACCACAATTGAAACACTTGACGGCCTGTTTATCGAACCCATACTTGGTGTCTTTCCTGCTTTCCAAGCTGGTTCGGCCTGTTCTTTCCATGAAATCTTTTGCTCGCCTAATAGCACTGGCAAAGGCCCACTTAATATCCATCATCTCCATCTCCTCTTTATCTATCTGCTGATAGTCTTCTTGTGTCAGATTAATGTTGCCAATCTGACCTTCCACTAATCCACAGTATGCGCTCACCAAAGTGTTGAGCAGCTCCATGTGCTCCTTGGCTACTTCCACACTGACTTTAGAAAAACTTGAGGTGTCGAGCCGTACTGTATTTGGCTTAGATTGCTGACTAGCAGATGATGTGCTTCCATAACATGCTTGCTGTTGAGGAGGAAGTGGATTCCCGTACATGTCTGTTGGTACGGTAGATTGAGGAGGAGGAGGAGGAAGTGGATTCCCATACATGTCGGTTGCTCTGATAATTTGTTGGCTTTGCTGTTGTGGTGCTGGTTGAGGAACTGGATCAAGAGGATTTCCATACATGTCTGTTCGTGCAGGCTTGACCGGAACTTGGATGGTATTGCCAAACATGTCAGTAGTAGACACAAACGCTGTTTGAATTGGAGCGTGTGAAGCAGGTTTTGCAGAAGTACCAGAAGTTCCATAATACATCTCAGGATTTTGTGGCACAGCAACTCTTTTCGCCTTTAGAGTTTCTTCCTGATTCTTGTTTTCCAGGATTTGAACAAAGTCATTGAAACTCGTTGTAGCTAAAGTACCATTGTACTTCATGATCTCCAAGAAGGTATTCCATTGAGGTGGCAACGCATCTGCAAACTTTTTCACAATCTCTGCTGGAGTTACAACAACCTCAAAAATTGACAACTCAGTCAGCAGATGATTAAATCTACTCGTCAAGTCTCCTAAAGACTCATTCTCCATACAAATAAAGCCATCAAACTCTTTCTTTAGCAATTCTTTTCTCAATTGGCGTGTTGCTTCATTTCCTACGCCTCTTGTCTTCAATGCGTCCCACAACCTTTTTGTTGTCTTATAACTGACGAATTGATGATAAATATCTTTGCTCAACGCCTGAGTAAGAATGGCATATGCCTTCTTTTCCAAATCATAGATCTTCTTTTGATCTTCTGTAAGGTCTGCAAATGTAGCAGCAGATGATGCAGCAACCTCTATTGTTTGATCAAAATCTGTGATGAACCGCAACCACAACTCTGTATTCTGACCAAGAACGTATGTATGAAATCTATCAATCCATCCTGGATATTCGTATAAATGCATCAACGTTGGAGGCCGATTCAAACTTCCCGTTTCACTCTCGCTTAAGAGAATGCTTTGAATACTTGGAGTTTGATTTGATACGAATGCCCATTGACCGGTAGACATTGTATTAGCTTGAGAAGATACAGATGCGGAAGATGACGGAGTACCAAAATACATATCTGTATTTACCGGAGTATTCCATATTGGATTCATTTTTGATCAGCCGAAGGATACCTGTTCGAAAGACTTGTAAAACACAAACTGTTAAACACAAACAGACTAATGATCGAAAGATCAACACCTGTTCGAAGGATCAACAGTGTTCGAAAGATCACTGTTGAGTTTCGAACAATGTTTTCGAAAGATTCTCCAACCGAAGGATCCTTATCTTTCGAAAAAGGACTGTAGACCGAAAGATGAACACGAAAGATGACTTCGAAAGACTCCCCAATCGAAGGATCCTAGTCTTTCGAGAAAGAGCAGTAGACCGAAAGATGTATGTTTCGAAAATATTCCTTGGACCGAAAGATAAGTCTCACACTTCGAAGGATGCTCGAAGGATGACTATCTGTCGAACCTCCCTTGGTCGAAAGATGATATCCTTCGATCTTACTGACACGGTTGACAAATGTGACAGGTAGGTGAAAAGTTGACGGGTTGGTGAGAACTTTCGGCAGAAAGTATGTTCAGACCATATCCTCTGAACATGCAGGTTTCACCAAACAGGTAATGTCCAGTATTTTAATCAGTTTACTCTTTTCAATGCACAAACAAGTTTAATATTCAAATTTTTAAGATCAAAGAGTGTAATATTATGAAGAACACTTGAATATGTCAAGAACACAGCCCAAATATCTGAGTTTTCCGGTAAACCCACTAACTTTCGGAACACAATATTTGCTAAAATGTTTAACAAAAACCCAAGACTAGCATGAAAACATGAAAAATAACAAGGTTTTTAACAAAACACCAAGCAAAAACAGCAAGATTTTCCAGAAAATATGAACTTTAAGAACCCGAAAAACAGCAAGAACACCTCGGTTTTAACAAGGATAAGAGCCAAGGCTCTGATACCACTTGTAGGTCCAGCTAGGGGAGGATCTAGTCGCCTAATCCTTGTATACAAACCAACCCGGTTGTGCGG
>CM060407.1:12286952-12350387 GCA_030545235.1 Helianthus tuberosus
GGATTTTGTTACTAAATTACCCAAGACAAGAAAAGGTAATGATACAATCTGGGTGATTGTAGACAGGCTAAATAAGTCAGCTCATTTCTTACCGATAAAAGAAACTTTCAGTATGGAACAATTAGCCAAGTTGTATGTAAATGAAATAGTTTCTTTACATGGAATTCTTTTATCAATTGTTTCTGATAGAGATATCCGTTTTATTTCTCATTTTTTGACAAGTTTCCAAAAGCAATGGGAACCAAGCTAAATCTAAGCACCGCCTCTCATCCTCAAATGGACGGACAAAGCGAAAGGACAATTCAGACAATGGAGGATATGCTTAGAGCTTGTGTAATTGATTTCGGAGGAAATTGGGACGATCACTTACCATTAATAGAGTTTTCCTACAACAACAACTATCATACCAGTATCAATGCTGCACCATTCGAAGAACTTTATGGACGAAAATGCCGAACTCCAGTCTGTTGGGCAGAGATTGGAGAAAAGCAACTATCTGGACCTGAGATAGTGCAAGAAACAACATACAAGATCATTCAAGTCAAGGAAAGATTAAAAGCAGTACGCGATAGACAAAAGAGTTATGCTGATAACAGATGGAAACCCCTGGAATTTTAGGTAGGAGATAAGGTATTACTGAAAGTCTCTCCTTGGAAAGGAGTGGTAAGATTCATCAAGAGAGGAAAGCTAAGCCTCAGGTATGTCGGACCTTTTGAAATTATTAGAAGAATAGGACCAGTAGCAGCCTACCAGCTACAACTGCCAGAGGAAATGGCAGGAATACATGATGTATTTCATGTATGTAATCTCAAAAAGTGTTTAGCCGATGAATCAATGATAGTACCTCTTGAGGACATAGAGGTAAATGAAAAACTTAAATTTGTAGAAAGACCTCTACAGATTGAAGACAGAAAGGTCAAGAATCTTAAACACAAGAGATTGGTTCTAGTCAAAGTCAAATGGGAATCCAAGAGAGGACCAGAGTACACTTGGGAACTTGAATCAGAGATGCAAAGGAAATATCCACACTTATTCTAGTAGACCTCGATGACGAGTTCTAAAACAAGGTGGGGAGGATATAACAGCCCTCCAAAATTATTCTCGACACCCCTAAAATATTTATAGCATCCCTATACGCCTTAAAATACACCCCGTATACGTATAATAGCCCTAAATACCTTTAATTTTGTAAAAATAAAATAAAAACAAAATCTAAGCATCGCTCGCGGGCCACGAAGACTATCTCTTCATCTTACGCGGGGCGCGACAGCTCAAGACCAGGGTGAAGCCCGGTGCCGCCACGTGTCACACGCATGTCGAGTCTACACTTGTGACCAGACCAAGCTAGGCCCTACATACTCTACGTCGCGGGCCGCGAAGGCCTTGCCTTCGTTCTACGCGGGCCGCGAGGAAGCTCAAATCAGCTCCTATAAATTGGGAGCTTCGGCAGTCATTTTCCGTCTCTCATTCACAATTTTCTCTCTCAAAATTCTGTAGTATAAGCATAATATTCGGGTATTATACCCACTAAAATAGCGAAACTTTGCCCCGTTGTAAGTATTTTAACCCCGGTTACGTATTAGATACGCTGCCCGATTGATCTAAGATTTCGTAACGGCTGTGGTGGTTCTGCCCGACGTAGTCGTTGGAATTTTGTCTCGGGGAGGGTATTGCTAATGTAAATATTGGGTTATTATACTAACGTGTGCATTATTTAAATTATAGATTATAATCAGAAATCCACAGGAAATTACCTAAAGTTGCAAAGTGAGTAATCTCCTTTTTGTAAATTGTTTTTACAAAATCTTAAATATTTTACAATGTGATTAGCAGTGATTGAGTCTTTGTAATTCTTCAATTACTGCCGGTATGTTGGGGTTTTGTATACAAAATGTGGAACACGTTATCATTGGACAACGAGATAGCCAATGTGTAATATGACCCACCAGTTAGGATTGACATTACTGAATGAGTAATTGTGTAGATATAAACATTGTAATCGCTCTCAATACTGTAAATTGATAAAACTCTTCTTGATTAAACTGGGATTCACTCACCAGTATTTCCCACTGACAAATGTTTTTAAAACGCGTTTCAGGTAACAAAATGTAAAAGCCAAATAGAAGCCAGCTGGAGAGCACTGAAGGCTTGGGAAAAGTGGCTATAAAAGTTACCTAAATAACGAAGATGTTTTTATCAAATAAAAATAGGGTTTGTCCCTATGAAAATGTTTGTAATAGAAACTTGGGTTTTTCCCATGTATGGTTTATACAGATGTAGTATTTATAAAAATATGGTGGTTTTACTCTTATAAAATATTTCCTAATTACGATCCTGATGAAATTTTCGCTGCCAAAATAATTAAACAGCCAATACCACCGAAACTGGCTCGCGGCCGCCCGTTCCCGGGAAACAGGGATCGGGGGTTGCGACAAAATGATTACGACTTTGAATATGCATATTCGTAACTGATCATTACTGTTTGTGCTTTCAGTTTGATAATGAAGACAAAAGATGAAACTGAAGAGCGGAAGCAACATTAGTTTTGATTACATTTTTGATATTAGCACTATTTCAGTAAAAAAACTCATGTTTTTATAGGTTGGGGTGTTCATACAGATCCTGAAACTAGCTTTCATGCCACAATTATGTTCTATTCTCTTATACCATTTGTAATCATCCTATTTCTGAGTGTGTTTGGAATTTCTGCTTTGACACTCTTATTGTAATTCCAAATGACAAATTATTAACTGCAGTTTCTCCATCTACCCCTATAACTGAAGCTTTTAATCTGGCTAATGACATCCTTAGACAAGGTGTTCGTGGTATCTCAGCTGCTAACTCTCTTTCGGTCTCACCTGTGAGCTATGAATTGAGTCCAGCTCAGAATTGTAATGAGACAACATGAATTGTTGGTCAAAGCTCGGTTTCTCAAATGTAAAGTTGCTCTAACTCAATTTAAACAAGCTACATCGTGTTGTTTCATTGTTTTATGTTATTGGTGTTCTGTGATCTCATTCTAACATCTTTACCTGGATTCTTTGTAATTATTTGATGGACATTCATTTGTAGATGTTTGTTCTGGTGATACGTGCTAAACTTCCGATGAAGAAATTGTTGAATATAAAGTGAGTTTGTTTTAAATTGATTTGAATTTTATGTTATTGGTGTTTTGTGATCTCATTCTAACTCTGAATTGATTCGGTTGTGATGGAGCATGCAGTATGAACTGTCGGAGCCGAAGAGGAGCAAAGACAGTCCGGAGGTTTGGAAATGCAATCGGAGAAGGTGGATGAGTGTGAGCCGGATGTTCGTCAATTAGATGTTTGTTTTTCCTTTTGTAATATTTGTTTTTGAAACAGAGGTTAGGATTTCAAACAGTGGTATGAGAAACATATGTTTGAAACTTCTGTTTGGTTACAAACAGAGTCTTGAGAAACAGTGATTTGGTGAAATAGAAATTACCATTTACCAACAGTGGTTGACTTTAGTCAAACAGAGTTTTAGATACCTCAAACAAATGATACACTCTTTTGAAACCTAAAATCTGTTTATTAAACAGTGGTATGAGAAACATATGTTTGAAACCTCTGTTTGGTTACAAACAGAGTCTTGTATTTGTTTTTGAAACAGAGGTTAGGATTTCAAACAGTGGTATGAAAAACATTTGTTTGAAACCTCTGTTTGGTTACAAACAGAGTCTTGAGAAACAGTGATTTGGTGAAACAGAAATTACCCTTTACCAACAGTGGTTGACTTTAGTCAAACAGAGTTTTAGATACCTCAAACAAATGATACACTCTTTTGAAACCTAAAATATGTTTATTAAACAGTGGTATGAGAAACATATGTTTGGTTACAAACAGAGTCTTGAGAAACAGTGATTTGGCGAAACAGAGATTACTCTTTACCAACAGTGGTTGACTTTAGTCAAACAAAGTTTTAGATACCTCAAACAAATAATATACTCTTTTGAAACCTAAAATCTGTTTATTAATCAGAGGTTTGGTTTTAAAAAACAAAGGTTAAATGTCTGTTCACTTTTGGTCAATCAGATGTTTAGTAAAATGTGTTATGGATGGTTTTCTAAGAAACGCAAAAGGTTACTTATATTTAACCTTTTGGAAAACAAATACTAAATATTTATAAGTAAAATGTGTTATGGATGGTTTTCTAAGAAACGACCCGTGTTTGCACACGGGTCTTATCGCTAGTACTATATAATAAAAGAAACCAATGGTACTATGGTAGGACACTTGTCATTATTCTAGATCATACTTAATTGTAGATAATTATTATTAAATTTAAATTATTAAATATTGATTAAATTAATATAAATCTTATCAACTCTAAATTATTGGCATAAACTTAACTTCAAATCGTAAAGTCTTATCTAAACTAAAAAGCGGAGGGACACTTGTCATTATTCTAGACCATCTATAATTGTAGATAATTATTATTTAGCTTAAATTATTAAATATTAATTAATCTAATATAAAGAGAAAAATGTTCGGATAGTCCCTGTGATTTGCCCATTTTTCACCTTTAGTCCCTCACTTTCTAAAATTACAGCTTTAGTCCTCAACTTTTGCAATTTCGTTCCCGGATAGTCTCTGACACGAATGGGGGTTAGTTTTTGGTGTTAAGTGGATATGAAATTACTAAAATGCCCTTACTAAAAAATAATAAAAAAATAAAACATTTATAAATTCAATGGGCCCCATCCAACCCCTCGCCCAATCAAACACCTCCAATCTTTCTTTGTGTGACTCACTATCTCCATCTTCAACCTATTCCACCCGCCTTTGCAGCCTCACCCTTCCGCTACCACACTCCACCAGAACCATCATCGTCACCACAACATCACCCTCTCACCACCACGACACCACCCTCTTATCAACTCTCAATTATTGGCATAAACTTAACTTCAAATCGTAAAGTCTTATCTAAACTGAAAAGCGTTGTCTCACTTAACAATAGATAAACATGCATATTGTTTATTGTTAATGTTATTATGTTAACTATGACAAATTATATTAAACAACTTATTAATCAAACAAAAAATTTAAAATAGTATTAACCTAAATTAAAAAATAATTAAAAATCCATTTTGATTTAGAAAGATTTTTTTTAACAATAGATAAACCCGTGTAATACACAGAGTTTTTAAAAATATAACATTTTTTTATTATTTGCTATATAAAATTAGATTTATTCAACCCGTACAATACACAGAGTTTTTTTTTTAAATATAACTTTTGTTATTATTTAGTATATAAAATTACATTTCTTCCACCTGTGAATACATAGGGTTTTTTTAAAATATAATTTTTTTATTGTTTAGTATATAAAATTACATTTATTCAACACGCACAATAAACGAGGTTCTTAAAGATATAATTTTTTATTAGTTAATATATAAAATTATATTTACTTAACACGTGTAATAAATGAGGTTTTTAAAAATATATTGTTTTTTATTTAGTATATAAAATTATAATATTTGAAGTTCTATATTTCTTATTTCAAAAAAAGGCCTAATACCCAGAAGCAGTGTTGTGAGAATCGCCAGACGCTAGTTGGTCAGTGGGATACCGATTAGCGATTAATCGGAATTAATCGGATCAAGATTTTTATATGTAATTTTTTGTTGACTCACGCCCTTAATTGTGAGAAATTGAGTACGTCAGGGATTTTCAAAATAGGGACTGAAGTGTTAACTGTATTTACTCTTAAAAAAAAGAGTTAATTGCCATTTTAGTCCCTGAGGTTTGTCCAAATTTGCCATTTTAGTTCAAATAGTTTTTTTCTCCTCTGGGTCCCTGACTTTTCGCTTTTGTTGTCATTTTGATCACATACCCTAACTCCATTCAAAAACCCCATTTTTAACCAGGGGTATTTTGGGGATTTTCATTTTAAATCTTTTCAATTGTCATTTTGATCCAATTCTAAAAAATCAAAAAAATTCTAAAAAATCAAAAAATTCTAAAAAATATAAAAATATAAAAAATAAAAAAATTCTAAAAATAAAAAAAATATAAAATATAAAATTCTAAAATATAAAAAAATTATAAAAAAATAAAAAAAAATTTAAAAAATAAAAAAAAAATTCTAAAAAATAAAAAAAATATAAAAAAAAATCTAAAAACTCAAACAAACATATTTTAAAGTTCCAAATTCAAAAAATGACGATATATTCCTCGTCCAGATGAATATATTTTCAAGTTTTATCTATTTTGTTGAGTGAATGAGTGGTCATGATGAGATAGAACCATTTATCCATTAAAAAAAACAAATTTCATTTTAAGTTGACATCGTTCATAAGCATTCTTACATTTCCACATTAATTATCACCCTTTTGGCTTTTTTATATATGTTTTCATAGCAAAACTATTTAGGAATAATGGATTTTAATAATCCTAACTATTAGCCGTTGGCCGTCACCGGTCCTAACTTAAAAAATAACCATTGGTGGTCCCACCTTTTTGTATATTGTAAACCAATGGACCTTTACTAAACCGAAAAGGATAAGTGGACAAAAAGAAATTTTGTTTTTTAGTAAAAGTCCATTAGTTTACAATATGTGAAAATGTGAGACCATCACGGGTTAATTTTGAAGTTGGGACCGTTACCGGCCAACGGCTAATAGCTTGGATTATTAAAATCCATTATTCCAACTATTTATTACAATAATATTTTCATCTTTAGTTTTGTATCAATTAATATAATTTACTAAATATAAATATCATGAAATATAAATTTTATAAACTAAAACATAACATGCATGTTCGTTAAGTAGTGGTTCTATCTCATCATAACCACTCATTCACTCAACAAAATAGTTAAAACTTGAAAATATATTCGTCTGGACGAGGAATATATTGTCATTTTTTGAATTTGAAACTTTAAAATATGTTTGTTTGAGTTTTTAGATTTTTTTTGATTTTTTAGAATTTTTATGATTTTTTTTTAAATTTTTATGATTTTTTAGAATTTTTTGATTTTTTAGAATTTCTATGATTTTTAAGAATTTTTAGATTTTTTTTTATTTTTATGATTTTTTTATTTGAGTTAAATGTCATTTTAGTCCCTGTGGTTTGGGCCATTTTGCCAGTTTAGTCCAAAGGTTTCATTTTTAACCTGTGGGTCTAAAAAGGTTTCACAGTTGCCATTTTAGTCAACTTGGTTAACTTCATCCATTTTTTCTGTTAACGAGAAGGCCAATTCGGTCATTTTGTATGTAATTCTGTTAACTAAAAGGGCAATTCAACCATATAAAATGACCGAATTGGCCTTCTCGTTAACAGAGAAGGAGACTTATAGCTCCGACATGTTAGCCCAGTTATACGTTGACAAGATTGTAGCCTTACATGGCATACCTGTGTCTATTATATCTGACCGAGATACTAGATACACGTCACATTTTTGGAAAAGCTTCCAACAATCTTTGGGCACGCGTTTGAATTTTAGTACGGCTTACCATCCTCAGACAGACGGTCAGAGTGAGCGTACTATTCAAACGTTGGAAGACATGCTTCGTGCATGTGTGATTGATTTGGGTGGTAGTTGGGATAACCACCTACCACTAATTGAGTTCTCCTACAACAATAGCTACCACACCAGCATTAAGACTGCGCCTTTCGAGGCCTTATACGGTAGAAAGTGTAGAACGCCCGTTTGTTGGACGGAAGTTGGAGATGTCCAGTTATCAGGACCGGAGATAGTCTTTGAAACGACGGACAAGATTGTCCAAATTCGTGACCGTCTCAAAGCTGCCCGAGATAGGCAAAAGAGCTACGCTGATCCCAAGCGTAAATCTTTTCACTTTGAAGTAGGTGATAAAGTCTTACTTAAAGTATCACCCTGGAAGGGAGTGATGCGGTTTGGTAAGAAAGGCAAGCTAAGACCGAGATACATAGGACCTTTCGAGGTTATCGAACGTATCGGGTCAGTTGCCTATAAGTTAAACTTACCTGAAGAGCTCAGTAGTATACACAATGTGTTCCACATCTGCAATCTGAAGAAGTGTTTCGCTGACGAATCACTGGTCATACCACATACAGACGTGCATATAGATGAGAGCTTGAAATTTGTGGAAAAACCATTGTCGATCGAGGATCGACAGGTTAAGAAGCTTCGAAGGAAGCATGTACCGATTGTAAAGGTCAAATGGGATGCCCGTAGAGGTCCCGAGTATACGTGGGAGGTTGAGGCCACAATGAAAGAAAAGTACCCTTATCTATTTCAGTAAATCTCGAGGTTGAGATTTCTTTTAAGGGGGTGAGGATGTAACACCTCGAAAATTTACGCTCTATAATGTCTTGACACGTGTCATAACCTTTAAACGTGTGAAAGAATACTTTCGAGGGACTAAAGTTGACAAACAATGAAACTATGTAAATATAAGGGTTCAAAGTGTCAACAATGAATAAATATACTTTACAATAACCCTACGTGATGTTTATAACCTTAAACGAATGGATCATGGATCAGACGAAGCGAATTGTGAAAGAAAGTGAGAGATTACAAACTGCAGGGGTTAAATGTGTCAACATGTTAAGATATACCTCTGAGTGACCTTTTAGCAAACCCGAAGCCTTGTAACGATTAATTATGCTCACTAGAATGCACCATAAAAATTTCACCAAGTTTCGTTATCGTATGAGAAAGTTATGATAAAATTCGTGTGCGAGGGGTTAGAAGCGTTAACATGGAAATTATGACTTTTCGGGTAAACACAAAGTGGCCCGGGGATTTTACAAAGTGGGTATAAGTCTTAAAGCCCCTATATGTCAATATTAAAGCCTCTTAATGCAAGAAACCATGTGAAAATGACCTTTCGGGGGACCAAGGGCCAAAAGTGCAATTAAAGAAAACTTCAAAACCTTAACAGGAGGTCCAGGCAGGCCGCGTAAGACTTAACAATATCTTACGCGGGCCGCGTGACAGGTACCAGCGACAGAAACTTGACAGGTGCCTGTTTCAGCCTTGTAACCGACTTATATGAGTTGTTTTGCATACCTTGGGCGTCCTAAAGTGGTTTATAGGCTATAGATGGCACTTGTAAGCATCCTTGATCAATTATAGAGTTGCATGTCATTAATCTAAGTGAGTTTGACTCACTATATAAGTCACACAAAATTTCAACTTATGATTATTCCTTTCAACTTCATCTTCTGAGCATTTGAGAAGCACAAGAGCAGGCCCAAGCCTTCCTAAGCATCCATTAGACACGTGTAAGTATGTTTAACCTTCTCTAATTAAGTTATGCTTAGTATTTAGCTTAAAAGTCAAACCGTCGTAATTACGGTTTGACTTAGCGATAAAACACAAACGGTCCAGTGTTTTGCCGAAATGAAAGTTGTTATAAGTTGGTAATTATGTGGGCAATTAACCCTTAAAAGGGCACCCTCTGATTCCCGATCTAACTAGGTCGAATGACGGGTCAAACTTCTTACGAAAAAGTCAACATAACCATTAAATGCGTAATTAGCGTTATAGAATGCGTGTAACCTGTTTTATCATTCATATAACTTGATAATAAGTATAAGAACTTGTCTAAGCTTGTTTGATTCGACAACTTTCTGTTTAAGATCGATTCGGAACCGAAAGGCGCATAGTTTGACTTTCTGCTTTGACTTCGGTTCTGACCCAATTTAGATAGGTTTAGACATGCCTTAAAGTTCCATTAGGACCTAGTTACATTTTTGTATAACCCTCTGCGTTTATAGCACTTAAATCCTTAAGTGTCTGACGTTTCCGTTAAATGCTTAAATATGGACCATAATGCCCTTATGACCATACAACGAGAATTTTGGAAATGTGAAAGTACAATAATCTTTGTTACTGATTATAAAACATGTCCCTAAATTTTCACATCAGTTGGAGGTCTAGATTAGGAGTTATGCTTAATGACGTAATTAGAACGCTTCTTAGTAATTAAACGGCGTCAATAGCGTAAAGCCTATCTAAACCCAATTTTTGACACCAAACCTTTTACCCACTGATGTAATATAATATTTTGGAATTTTTGAAGATTTTTAATTATTTTTAAACTGATCATAAGCTAGGATTAGTGCCTTGATTCGGTAAATACCGAATATGCCCTTTTCGGCCATAAAATGAGTTTTACAAATCCTTTTTGACACCAATCCAATTGCTACTGATTTCAAATAATAAATGGAGTGTTTTGAACCTGTTGAACTGATCAGAAAACTCAGAATCCTATATTAACCCGTAAATCGCTTAAAACGACATTATACGCGTATTAAACGCATAGTTTGGGTTTAAAACTATTTTGGCATATAAGACTTATAACCAAATGTTATAACCTGTTAAAATAAGTTATTTTACTGATTTATTCAGACCCGGATCACAGAAGATAAATTAATCCCTTTTATAATCTTTAAAATGACCAAAATACCCCTACGGGGCTTAATATGAGATTAAACTCGTTTTGGGCATAATGGAAGGTATCATACTGATATCACAACATATTTAAGGCATGTTAACTTAGGAAACCTGTTTAGGACTCTTATGGTTATCCGTTACGCTTCATGCACGTTCGGTTCGGTTTATGTAACTAGTTTACATAAATTAGCCGAAACGGGTCAAACCTTATCGGTTTTATCTCAAAATCCAGAATGTGTATAATATACCCATATTAACCAAGTCTTCAAACTTGTCGGGTCTAAATCACATTCTATCCGGTCTACGCTTAATCGTGCGTACGAACCGTATCTTTAAAACTAACCGGTCTAAGCTTAAGCTTAACTAAAGACCCGTTAGGATTCTAATAGGTTATTATAAACCTTCGTTCCAAATTAGGAGAACCAGTAAAAGATACTTGCACTCGCTGATTTTGATTTATACTTGCTTAGGTAAATACTTTTAACTTATTTTCCCTATACAGGCTTGGGGTACAGTATATAAAATACCGCTTGGTCGGGCATTGAATCTTTAATTGTACGATGGTTAAAGTATTGAGATGTCTCGTTTAATTTGTTTTGTTTACTTAAAGCCTTTGGGGGGTTAATGACCGTGTCCCGGATATCCCTGGCATCATTTTACGAAATATCCCTGCTTAAAAATGAGGTTTTTGGATAGAGTTAGGGTATGTGATCAAAATGGCAACAAAATGGAAAAGTCAGAGACCCATAGACGAAAAAAAACTATTTGGACCAAAATGTCAAATTTGGACAAACCTCAAGGACTAAAATGACAATTAACTCTAAAAAAACAAACTGCACGACCTATATCTCCAGGTCAACTGTCGATCTTCCAAAACCCCAATCACAAGCTGCTGCAACAGATCCTTCAACAACAGCCCATTGTCCTTCCTTTAACGCCGTCAAATCCCTCTTCATTCATCCCTACCACCGTCTCCAAATCAAACTGATTTACCACTTTTGGAAGCTGTTTTGTGCTTCGCTTTTTGTTTGCCGTTTTCTTATAGTCAGGTATGTGAATTCAGATACACAAGTCATGATTTTCGCTTCATTGAGTATCTTACTCTACTCTTTTAAAATAAAAAAAATTACATATTTAGTCTATATTTATGTTATCATCAAAAGATTAAATTTACCAGACATACATACATATATATATATATATATACATATATATATATACATATATATATATACATATATATATATATATATATATATATATATATATATATATATATGGGGAAGGTTAAAATGAGAACCACCTCGAGTTGTTATAACCAGCGAGAACCACCCCCGCGGCGGGCCGTTGACCACGATTTTTTTTTTACAACTAGATGTGTATATTTTAACACCCTACGTAAAGTTTGGGTTTAAACGGCGCGCCCGAGGGGTAGTTTTTTACGCCCAAAGTTTGGGTTTTTTTGTATTTATTTAATTTTTCTTTTTTTTTTAACCAAACTTTGGGCGTAAAAAACTACCCCTCGGGCGCGCCGTTTAAACCCAAACTTTACGTAGGGTGTTAAAATATACACATCTAGTTGTAAAAAAAAAATCGTGGTCAACGGCCCCCCGCGGGGGTGGTTCTCGCTGGTTCTTACAACTCGAGGTGGTTCTCATTTTAACTTATTCCATATATATATATATATATATATATATAACCTGCATACTTATATTTGATGAAATTAATAGAGAAGAGTAATACCGTATCATCCTTCAAACGCTCACATCAAACGTAGTAGTTGTCAATAGCGCGTATAGGTCTAGGCTCGCTGTTAGGGTTGTGGGTTGTAGCGATATATAGATTAGCTATAATAGGGACAATTTTTATTTTATTTTAATATAAATAGCAATTATATATAGGCATATAGCTATAAAATAGGGGATTTTAGGTTTTTGTTAAATATACATGTAAAATAGCTATATATAATTGCTATTTATATTAAAATAAAATAAAAATTGTCCCTATTATAGCTATCTATCTATCGCTACAACCCACAACCCTTATAGCGAGCCTAGACCTATACGCGCTATTGACAACCCACAACCCTAATAGGGGATTTTAGGTTTTTGTTAAATATACATGTAAAATAGCATATATATCAGGTATTTTGATATAATATACATATAAATTTTTTTAACATTTTTTTTTCTAGTGTTTCGCTTTTTATAAAATAGCCGCCTGCTATTTCTCACTATTCGCTATGTAGCATATAAACACCTTATCGCTATTTGTCGCCATTCACCATTAACAACTGTGACATCAAAATGATCTTACCTATAAAAATAGCCTTTTAACAAGCATGATAGGATTCATAGAGAAGTTATGTAAGTTGTCGTTTGAACCAAATTAAAGGATACTCTGTCATCTATGCAGTTAATATCGGTGAGATATCGGTCCTCTAGTAAAATATCGGTGTCCAATATCAATCAGAATATCGGTACTGATATCATCGGCGATATTTGACCGGTATAACCGATATATCACTGAATTATTAGTGTTAAATTGTTATATATATATATATATATATATATATATATATATAAATCCTGCATTATATTAAAATTACCGATATCTCACCGAGATAACCTATATCTCAAATATCAGTCCTTCACCGATATCCGATATTTTACCACATTAACTGCATAGTCTGTCACCAATCAACTGAAGTCACTATACAATGCCTTATATACACACCATTAGCGATGTCGGTGATAAAAGGCGAATGCTAATTAAATAATAAGAATCACTTTGATCATACTAATAAACCTTTAGAGAGCAAACAACACCAACATAGCGAGAAAGATCGAACACATTAGATGAATCGCTCGATTTTGGCGCGAGCCTCTACTCTCTCAACTGCATTAGCATTAAGAACCCTCCACCGCTCCAATACCATCGATTTGACATTTGGTTTTAACATCGTCAACATATCAAATTTGATAATATAAATGACATTTGGTTGTAATAAATATGTGTTTTGTGACAAATATGCGTTTTAACTGTAAGTTTGCATATTTTTGGTGTGCTATGTGATTTGTTTTGTACTGAAATGTATTTAGTCTTTATTTTTGGTAAATATGTACACGGTTTGTTCAATGTTGTTTGAATGCCTATAAGGTACAACTTTCTATTGTTTTTAGGTTGCATGGTCTGTTGCTTGTGAAGACTATACCTTCACAGTGCATGTTGCTTATTTTTTGGCTTACAAAGTGCTACTTGTGAGCTTGCAGTGTTAAAGGTTGCAGATTGTCTTGATCGTCGGATCTCATTGAGAAATAAATAGGAAGAAGTGTTATCGCCTGCAATTCTTCCCGGTATTGAATGAGTAAAGAATCAAGCTACAAGTCTACTCAACCCGCCGCGAAGGGCGGGCATTATTTACTAGTTATTGACAATTGATGACTTTGATTTCTCTTCCAAGCTACTAGCTTACTATTGATTTGATTCCATCTCTGTATTTTATATTTCCTATATTACTTTCGTTGTATGTTGACCATTGGAAATTTTCGTTGGAGGAAGAGATGTATGAATAAAGGAATAAAGTTGACTCGACCTGATGGTAGAGATGGTCCATCATCAACTCAGTCAGATCTTCATGTTTGTTTGCTTTGATTAGGCTTCGTAATTTCATATAGTAGGATGTCTTTCATGAAATATTTTGATCACCTTAAAATTCAAATGCAAGATGTAGCATCAGCCACCAACAACTTTGATCCCACCAAGGTGATCGGGCGTGGTGGATTCGGGAAAGTGTATAAAGGAGAACTCTCTTCCTCGGAGGGTCAAATCACAGTCGCTTTTAAGCAACTTGATCGCAGACTGGGGCAAGGGAACATTGAATTTTGGAAGGAGGTCATAATGCTTTCCCAATACAAACATGAAAATCTCATCTCCCTTATGCACTTTTGCATTGAGGGTGATGAGATGATCCTGGTCTATGAGTATGCTTGCCGTGGAAGCCTTGACCGGTATCTAAATGATAGTACTCTCACTTGGATCCAGCGCTTGAAGATATGTGATGGGGCTGCACGTGGGCTCCATTTCTTACACGATCCTAAGGATACAAAACAAAGAGTTCTTCATCGTGACATCAAAAGCGCAAATATTCTTTTGGATGAGAAATGGACGGCCAAAGTTTCTGATTTTGGACTGTCAAAAGTTGGCCCTGCTAACCAAGCGCACACATATCTTGTCTCCCATGCTGTTGGCACACCTGGGTATTGTGATCCGTTATATATGGAGTTGGGTTTTCTATCAAAAGAGTCTGACGTGTACTCTTTTGGAGTGGTGTTGTTTGAAATTTTGTGTGGGAGATTATGCATTGAGTATCACAAGCATGAGCTGACTAAAATCTTGGTGCCTGAGTGGAGACGATGCTACGAGGAGAAGAGGTTAGATGATATTATTCTTCCTGGTCTGAAAGAACAAATGGATCCAGGTTCTTTGAAATCATTTTCAGCCGTTGCCTATCGGTGTGTGAAGAAAGCTCGTGAAGAGCGGCCGATGATGGCTGAGATCGTAAAGGAACTTGAGTTTTCACTCAAGCAACAAGTAATCCTAATTTCTTTCCGGTTTTTTTTTTTTTTTTTTTTTTTTTTTGTTGTAGAAAGCCTCCGATTCTTGAATATTAATCAAATGAAGAAAAGATAAAACGTTCTTTACAGGAGATTTTTGAAAACCGTAGAAAGAGAGCGGATTTCCAAGAACATTTCACTGACGGAGATTATTCCTTTGATTCAAAAGGTAACACATAATTATTAGTTATTGGAAGTTAGTTTAAGTTATTATATCTACGATTCAGTTGTCTCACCCTCTGGTTCAGATATGTTGGATAAAACGCGGGAGAGACGCCATATGGAGGATGAAAGTTGTATAAGGAGTCTCCAGCCACAGTTACTTGCTCCTCCACCTGCTATGTCACGAATGATCACGGATGATTTGGGTCCAAGTGAGGCATCAGATGTTTTGTTCGGGGGCAGTTTTAAAAACTGGCTGAAGGGTGATGTTATAGGAAGTGGTTCGCTTGGCACTGTTTATGAAGGTTATACCGAGTAAGTGAGATTTTAATATCAGTGAAACTTCACAACTATGCATTTTTTGATATCTTATACAACTTAGATGCTGCTTGTCCTTTCTGTACTTGCCAATATGATACCGTGTGCTCGTCTTTTCTAATCATTATTAAAAAATAGAGTTAAATGCCATTTTAGTCCCTGTGGTTTGGGCCATTTTGTCAGTTTAGTCCAAAGGTTTCATTTTTCGCCTGTGGGTCCAAAAAGGTTTCACCGTTGTCATTTAAGTCCACTGGGTTAACTTCTTCCATTTTTTCTGTTAACGAGAAGGGCAATTCAGTCATTTTATATGTAATTCTGTTAACTAGAAGGGCAATTCAGCCATATAAAATGACCGAATTGGCCTTCTCGTTAACAGAAAAAATGGATAAAGTTAACCCAGTGGACTAAAATGGCAACGGTGAAACCTTTTTGGACCCACAGGTGAAAAATGAAACCTTTGGATTAAAATGACAAAATGGCCCAAACCACAGGGACTAAAATGGCATTTAACTCTAAAAATAATTACAAATTAGAAAAAAACTAATACATAATACATTAATACTTTAATTTTGTTTTCTTTATCTTTTATAATTTAACATAATTTTAAATAAATATGTTTCGAAATACTTTCAATAAAAAAACAACCGAACACGTGTTGATACCGTTTTGTTATATTACGACTGTACTTTTTGAGTTTTATTTTTCGTTTGCTATCTGCCGCCGCAAGTATTATCTTACCTCTAGGTCCAAATTTTTTTTTTGGATACCCCTAATTTTTCTTCTAGATCCGCCACTGGTTGGTTTAGCTGCTCTTTGCGGAGTTTAATTGGCATATTCTCTTAGCCAGATAGAATAACAAGTTAAGATATGCTACATTCTCGTCTGGCCTAGCATGGGAGTCAATACATATGCCTCAACTTGCTATTCTGTAATGTGACACTGTATTTAGAGCAAACAATCGGAAACTGACCTAGGAATCAAGTTGACCCACTATCTCACCATCTCTATATATTGTTTTATAATCTTTCTTTGAAACCTAAAAGATCAGCCAAAATGAACTACCTTGGTCTTCACTATATATAGCTAGCCCCCATATGCTTATTTGTGTAAAGCTTTCAATCTAATGAGGATCTGACCTTAATAGGCTGTTAGAACTAATTGTTGTCGCTTTGTTTTGTGGTAATTTGCTAGACCATAGTAAGTGGAAAATATTTTTATCAGTTTGTTTTATATTTTCAGAGTGCATGCTGCATACACTATGTTACCAAATGCATCATCTTTCAGATTTTATTATTGGGGTTGCCCATTGCGGATAGTAACGTTACATCTCTTTTCGTCATTTTTTATATATGGGTTGTCATCAATAATGCTTTTGTTTGCAGATCTGGGGTATTTTTCGCTGTGAAGGAGGTTTCTTTGCTTAATGAAGGAAGATGGAGAAAGCAGATCATTACTCAACTTGAACGGGTGATATATGAATTTTCATCATTTCTTCTCGTTATATGATGATATGAATAGGATTGTAACCATAAGATCCTGAGTTTCTGTGTGTTAAGCCCTTTTATTGTCTTATAATTTCAGGAGATATCATTACTAAGTCGGCTCGATCATGAGAACATAGTTCGATATCTTGGAACAGATAAAGTATGCATTTCTCTCACAAAGGTTTTCTTTGACACAAATGTTAGGAGCTTAAGGCTTTGATTTTGATGATAAACAAGGAAAGGCGATCTTTTTTTTCTTTTCTAAATATGGATGTTCTGATTCTATTTTTCGTCGATAAAACTAAGGGGTTTTGATTTAGCTTTGATGTAACAGTTATTTGTAGTTTGTGTGTTCTTTAGTTTGTTTATAGGCCTTGATTTGAAAAAAAAAACAAAAATCAAGAAATTTATAAAATTGAAGATGAATATGTAAATTGTTCTGTTAAATGTCTACTAAAATAAATAAGTAGACCAGGTTTGTTTTTTACTCAGATAGTAAATTAAAGGCTAATCATCACTGCTGTTAACCCATAAATGCATTAGAAATACACTTCGGGTGCTTTCAACCCGTTGGGCTCATCTGACGCTTTACGCTATAATTTATGACTTTCAACCCCATAAGATTTCTTTACATTAGAGATGAAACATAACCCAAACCAAGGAGTATGGTCAAAATACAGGATTGACTCCAGCTATTAAAGACTTCCTAAACAAACCTAAATTTATATTATCGTTTTCACCATACGGGTACATGTTAACTTAAAATGATGTTGCAGGATGATGACAAGATATATTTCTTTCTTGAGCTTGTAACTAGAGGTTCACTAGCAAGGCTCTACCAAAAGTATGAATTGCGGGATTCCCAAGTCTCGGCATACACCAGGCAGATTTTGAGAGGTTTGAATTACTTGCATGAACGAAACGTGGTTCATAGGTAAACTTTCTTTCATTTGGTGCATTTTAATAATTTCTATATCATTTTCTAATTTGACTTATATTACATGTTCTAGGGATATCAAATGTGCTAATATATTGGTTGATGCAAGTGGGTTTGTGAAGCTTTCCGATTTTGGATTGGAAAAAAAACTCGAGGTTTTTGTTCATCCTTGACTCCTTTTCATTGATTAGCTTTGTATACCATTGGTTACATTTACATTGATTATATCTACAGGTAACCACATCTAATGATATTACATATTGCAAAGGGAGTCCATATTGGATGGCACCAGAGGTTACTTCTATTCTCTGAATTGAGTTGTCTGTGGCTGTATGCCTGTATCTACTAGTTAGTAGTTACTTGTGGGTCGATTTTGTTGTGTTTTATCTCAAACTTGTCATATATATATAGTAAAAGTGTAAAATACAATATCACTTAACGTACAATACGTACGATATTGTGAAATCGCATGTTATAAAAAAGCATGTTGGAAATCGCATGTTGGTTTTTTTGTAGCAATTTCGCATGTTGGTAAATATGATGAAATCGCATGTTGGTATATAAAGCAATTTCGCATGTTGGTTTTTCAGCACAAATCGCATGTTCAAAAGTGAATTCGCACCAGATCGGACGGCTGAGATGATCGCGTACATATTGTACGATAAGAGCCATTGTAAGTTAACCTAACCTATATATATATATATATAGGGTGAGGTTCGGCTAGAAAGTCCAAGTTTCCTAGAAAGGGTAAAAAGTCATAAAACACAATAATTTCAGGCATAAAACACACCTAAAACTCACAAATAATAGAATGAAGATTACTAAAACACCATATTCAAACTCTAATAGTCCATAAAAACTTCAAACACACCCTCGTAGAACTATGAATATAAAACACAAAATGCTAAACAACATAAAACACAATAATATTTGTCATTCCATAATCAGAGCCTTAACATCTAAAACACAACATAAAACCCACATACATGATGTTTTAGTAATCTTCATCATGTTATTTGTGAGTTTTTGGTGTGTTTTATGGTTGACATTATGGTGTTTTATGACTTTTTACACTTTTTAGGAAATTTGGACTTTCTAGCCAACTCCTAGCCTATATATATATATATATAGGGGCTGGTTATCGTACAATTTGTATTAACGTACGCAGCGTACGAGATTGAGTTGCAACATGCGAACTTCATTTTCAACATGTGATTTTGTTATAACATGCTATTTTCTCATTTTTACAACATGCTATTTTTTCATCTTACAACATGCTATTTTTTCATCTTTCAACATGCGACTTTTTATATTTTACAGCATGCGAGTTTTTAGTTACGAAGTTTATAATGTGCGAACTTCAAATCTCGTACGCTCGTACGATAAGGCATATTGTACATTACACTTTCTCTCTCTATATATTTATATAGTTAGTTAGTTAGTTAGAAGTGAATGGATCAAATTATGTTAAAGAGACCCCAACTTGTCCCTGCCTTTTTTGACCTGTACTAAAAACTGTCATGTTTCAACCTGAAGCTATTTTGGCCCATTACTTAGCCTAGGGGCGAGCGGAAACCGGTCTTGGCCGGTCACCTACTGGGACCTCCCCGGGTGTTTTCTTAATCAAAATCTGCCCAATTCTTACTGAATCGGCAAAAAGCCTTTATCGTTCTGATTGATCATCTGTGAATCATCTACAAGTTATATAGGCATTAAATCTTGTAGATTATATATATGTCGTTAAAATTCTTTGAAGTTTGTTCCCGACGATTTGTTATGTGTTGCTTTCGTCCTGGCAAGTATCCCCGCAAATTGTAAACCAATTGATGTAAATTAGTGAATTTTATATCATGCAACAAGAAAATCAAATTTTGAGTATCACTCAAGTCTTTGATTAATTTTGAATCCATTTTTTTGGCAAAGATTAGTTCATTATCATCATATTGATGCAAAAGTAAATACTGATCAAGCCGAAAAGCCTAAACTGTCTTCCATAACCCTGGAAGGAATTGTGCAGCCAAATGGCCGAACTGTTCAAACATTAATATGTTGAAGCGTCAATTTTCCAAGCCTAAAACTGAAAACTGGTCAAACCCAAACCGGATTCTGAACCGCCCAACCAAGCTGCACTGAACCAGCTGCACCAACAGCGACAGACGATATTGTGGTCTGATCTCTGGTATTCATTTTCCCCTGTTTCCGGTATTTGGTAAGTTTTCCCCTCGTCCGGTTCGGTCTCAAACCGTGGTCACCCCGACCGACACCCCCAACAGTCCACCACTATTGACTCCTAGCTGCATCTGTTTTCTATTTATTTGGTCAGAAGGTGGGTGCTTGATATGTACTTCTTATTTATGTTCCACAACTTCCATCTCAATTAAGAACTTGGGAGACTTGATCCTAGTCATAGTTATTAAAGGCGCTAGGCGCACTCAAGGCGCATAGGCCTCGCCTGGGGCCTAGGCGCAAGGCACAAAAAAAACGAGGGCCTGAGAAAATGAAAGCGCACAATGAAAAAAATTAAAAATATATTATGTACTAGAAAAATAAGAATATTCTACTAAAAAATAAACAAAACCTATTATATAACATTTAATATCATCTATTCGGTACCAAAAGTTCTAAAATATTAGTGTATTGGTGTAGAAAAGTAGTTTTCATTAGATAACAATAGAAATTTGTCTGGAATCTTGCCCGAATTTAGAGAATTTGGCCGGAAAATCTTAAGGATTCTAGGAATCGCGTCGGAATCTACGCCGGAATCATCACTTGGAGTATTAAAGCGCAATTGCGGCGCCTCGCCTGAGAAATGGGCCTAGGCGCAAGAGGCGATGGCTTTTAACAACTATGATCCTAGTACTATTCACTATTGAATACTTTCTGTTGTATGTTTTGCATTAACAACTTATGTTTTGTGCTTTCTCAGGTTGTTAATAATAAGGTAAGAAACAAGGGTAATGGATTTGCTGCTGATATATGGAGTCTTGGTTGCACTGTGTTGGAGATGTTAACACGCGAAATTCCATACTCCAACTTGGAAGCGGTATGCATCTCATTTTCATTATGACAATTGTTAGAAGTGTCACTAAAATATGCATAAGGTGCCCTCAAATATTTCATGTTGTAGCATGAGGTGCATAATAACTAACATATGCATCATGCGAGATACTTGAAAACCATCTTGTTAGAAATGTTGGTTAAGTCTGATTGAAATGGTTTGTTTAAGAAAAAAAGTATGGAAATGGGTTCATTCACCATATATAAGTTTTATGGCCACTAGTGTGACGGGTGGCGGGGTGGGGGACCTAATTTAGGGGTGTTCAATATTCGAATCAGACTCAAAAACTCGAAATTCGACTTGAATCAGATTCGAATTTGGTTTTCAAAAACTCAAATTTGATTCTATTCGAATTTCGAATTGAATACGAATCTATGATTTTGAACTCGATTCGAAATTCGAATACTAATAATACATCGCTGGTTCACTACTTCACCAATCTCATCTCAGTTTGCCGGTTCGCCAATGTTGAAATTTTGTACGTGTAACGCGTAGAAGTTGAACGTTTTGTTTCTTAATTTATAATCTTTTGTCACTTGCTTTAAACTTCTAATTTTAATGTTATCACTTTAAGTATTTTGGATATAGGTTTTTTTTTATGTTTTGGATGTGTTCAATATTCGAATCAAATTTGAAAAACTCGAAATTCGTTTCGGATTCGATATCAGTAATTGAATTTGAATCCACCTTGAAAAAATTAAGGTTTGAATAATTCGGATATTTGAAATTTGATTTGTTGAAAATGAGTAAACGGCCCATATTGAATAGACCCATTTTACCATTTTTACTAATGTGACCTATTTTAACCCAAGTATACTCAAATTGACCCAAACCCTTGGTTTAAAAAAGCGCACCTTAAGCGCGATTAAGCGCATCTAGGCGCAGGTCCTTGCGCCTTATGTAACACAAGGCGACGTCTGTACAAGAAGCGCAACTGAGGCATGCTTTTTAGGGTAAAAATCGACCTGAGGCGCACACTTTTTGTGCATGGCTTGTTTTTGTATAGTTGAGTGTTGTACAACAGGCTTTTTATGTTGTACATTTATGTATTTTTCATTTTGAAACATATATAAAGCTTCATTATAGCTAAATCATAGGTATTGGATGCTAAATACATATGGGATATATAAAATAAATTTTATAATCAGTTTGCGCCTTGCGTACGAAAAGCTCACCGCTTTTGCGCTTTGCGCTTCGGTTTTAGACCTCATCGCTTTTCTGCGCTTCCCGCTTTTTTAAACCAAGCATAAACCTATAGGCAATTTCTTTTATCCAGATCAACTTATTTCTTGAAGCATGAGTCAAAAAACTAGTTTACATCCAAACAAGGTTGAAAAGAACGGAAATGAGTTTCGAGGCGTTTTCCCTTCGCCTCATGAGGCGTAAGCCTCGAGGCGAAACGGGGCGTAAGGCCGAGGCAGCATTAATAAATAAATATAAAAATTATATATATTATAAAAATAATAATACTAACTAATTTCATCATTAGATTTATCAAAATCATCAAAAACACACATAAAAAAGACATGAAATGCTTGAAATTGACACAAAAAGTCAAAAACATCAAAAATAACTACCAAAATCCCCTGAGGCGTACCTGAGGCGCAGCCTTTCTTAGCGCCTCAGCCCCTCTGAGGCGCATATACAATAAAAACCCCTTGAGGCGCGTCTCAAACTCGTGTTTTGGCCATTTCGCCTCGAGGCGCGCCTTGAGGCGCACACCTCAAGCGTTTTTCAAAACCATGCATCCAAACACTATCTCTACAACCCGTTTCTGAATGATTATTACTTAGCATCACCTAATCAACTTAATTCTTGTTAGTAGTATTACTGTAACAAAAACATGTTTATTTTTCAGGTGCAAGCACTGTTTAGAATTGGCAGGGGTGAACCTCCTTTAATTCCGAAAACACTGTCTGATAAAGCCCAGGATTTCATAGCTAAATGCTTGCAAGTCAATCCAGATGACCGCCCTACTGCCGTCCAACTACTGGAACACCCATTCTTGAAGTCTCGCCATGCTGCATACTATAAAGTCTATGATGGCACACAGTTGTAGCCAAAATTTTGATAACCTCCCATAGTAACGATACAGGTAAGCTTTTGTCTCTAAATTACATTCAACCATTTGAATATTGTGAATATTAGTGGTTTGACATGATGAGCATTTTAAATTTCTTCACTCTTTGTGAATTGGATCATTTTTGGACATAAAACCATACAATGATCAGGATACTGGATTGGCTCTACCTAGTAGCTTAAATGCAGTCATTAGAGGTCGCAAGCTATGCAGGCTTGGTAATGGGTGGGAACGGATCATTCTTTTGTTAGAAATAGAAACGGGCTGTTCGACTAGCAAACACTTTTTTCGACACTCTTAATCTCTTTTAAAATAAGGTGCCTAATTATGATTACAAAAACACTAAATTACAAATTAGAAAGAAAAAAGAATCATCCAATTGATTTAGGCGATTTCGCTATGCTTTCTCTTGATCACCTCAAGTCATTTTCCCATATTCCGAAAAAGAGTATTAATTCATCAACATTCTAACTATGATCAATCCTGCTTCAAAAGTTCACTTCCACCATGCGACGAAGAAGTATATTCAAATTCCATTTTCATTTCTAATTTGATTAGAAAACATTATGATTTTTGTGTTGTATATGAGAAGTAGGGGTATAAACAAATCAACTCAATCCGAGCTCTTTTAAGTTCGAGCTTAGTTCATCCGAGCTCTATTTCCAAACTTAAGCACGGCTCGTGTGTAGCCTTCCAAGTTTGGCATCGCCTCATTTATTGATTTATATGTATGCTAGGTTTAGAATCTCATATATTACGCGGGTTAATATATGTAATGTTATATAATTAGTAATAAAAATACGCTTAAAAAACATGTGTATATGACTGAATAAACTCATGTAATATACTTACTGAATAATATATAACATAATCTGAATAATATATAATATAATCTGTAACTTTTAGAAATCACTCATAAAAACAATTAAGAACTAATTGAATAAATATCCTTTTTGACACTTTCACTAAAATAATTTTCGACTCGGTGATATTTGAAGACTTAAATATATGCTTCAAGTAAAAAGTATATTTTTTTATAAATAAAATTTAATTTCATATTACATGTCTTTGGTTAATTTTATATTAAATGTCTTTGGTTAATGATATAATAACCATCTTTAACTAAAAAATAACTATTTATACTTGGTGTAATGGTTTGTTGTAAAATTTTGTGAAGGGAATGGACTTGGGGGGCTTGGTGAAGGTCTTAAAACCGAAGCCTCCTGTTATTGGGCTGGAAGGCCGAAGTGTTAAAAAAATAAAAGAAAGTTATAGAATTGCAATCGAATTTACCTTAAATCGTTAAAAAAATAAAAGAAAGTTACATCCGTAATTCTGCATCATTGTTTTCTAATATTTTATTAAAATGCAATTTTTTTTTGAACGTCCAACATAAGAATCGCCGGGTACTCCGTACGCGACACCCATTGGCCGAAAGGTAGCCCGCGGCAGCCCAACCTGCACGCACGGATCCCCTAGCCCACCATGCCACCAGTTCCGGGGAAAACCCGACCCTGCACCCGCCCGAGGGCACGACAATGCAGAGCCGGTAAAACCCAGGTGGATCAGGAATCGAACTCGAGACCTTTCTGTCAGGAGTCTTCCCTCATTTCCATAACCACTGAGCTATAAGCCCAGGGTTTAAAATGCAATTAATGGTTATCATATATTGCGTTATTTTTAACCAATTGTTGCAACAATGTTCCAACTTCTAATGGGTAGTAGGTTAGCTTGTCGAGCCATGTCAGTCTACGACGCTTCTGGCCTGGATTGTGTTGCGTACACGTAAATCAAGGATTTAGAATGGATACGAGGGCAGGACCTTGATAGCACGGCTGATGATCATGTCAAGGACCGTTATAATCCCTTGCGATTATATCTACTGATTACCACGTTTACTAGTCGAAGTGACGAGTCAAAGTTTCAGTCAAAATGCACAATTATGTGCATTTTACGACGAAACCGATTTTAGGTATCAAAACACTAAGTTTTGATACATGGGTTTTTTCCCAAATACCCGTATCCATACCGATTTTAGGTATTTGGTACATGAATCGGTACCCAGTTTTATTGATTTTGGTATTCGGTACTTTCGGTATTAGTACGGGTACGGGTAAAGACGGGTACTGATACCGAATTTTATGTAGACCTTTACAAAAAAAAAATTGTATTATGTTTTATTTCGTATTATGGTATTTATAGTACTCGTATTGATTTTACCTATATGGTACTCGTATCGTATTGGTACTCGTCCCAATTTTACCTATTTGGTACTCGTACTATATTGATACTCATGTCAATTTTACCTATTTAGTACTCGTATAAGTGTTCAAAAACTAAATAAAAACAAAATGGTACCAAAGCGGGGACCGTACCGAAAATACCCGTACCGTACCTATATATTTGGTACGGTATTTGGTACCTAGTTTTGTTCAAATTCGGTACCGGTATTTTCAGTACCGGTATGGGTATGGGTACGGGTACTGTACCAATCCCATCCCTAAACAAGCCAGCCCAACGTACTTAATTTTCTACCTCTTTCATAGCATTTTTGGGTCATGTAAATAGTACTAGTCAAATTAAGTTGAGCTTATATATTTATCAAAAAAACAAGCTTGAGCTTTTGAAATAAGGCTGGAAATGAGCCGAGATTGAGCTTTTGAAAGTCTTCGCGTTTTCATATAAATATAAACACAAACCCCCATTTTTCCTTTTCTAAACAACACCCCTTGTTTATACGATTTCACTCCTTCCATAGCAACAACCATGAGAATCCTCTTCTCAAAACCAATGTATGCACAATGGAATTTTGAAAATCAAACCAATATATGTATAAGGGATTTTTGAATTTCAAAATTTCCTGGAGAATCCTCTTTTCAAAACCCTCTTTCTCCAATTCTCCCCTTCAAAACCTTTATTCACAACGATATTTTGAAATTAAAAAAATCCTCATTCTCCTTCAAAACCCTCGTTCTCCAATTCATGAGTTCAAAACCCCCCATTTTTTTTTGTCAAAACACGTTTAGAAAACCCTCATATCTCACAAAATACTTCCTTTTCTCATATCATTCCATGGCGGATCAAGAGCAAGTTCTAACACTGTGTCTTCTAAACACAGAGAATCAGGAGATTCCTGATAACAGTGACATCTTCCCCAATTCCCTTGCTCCTAATTTGTTGCCAGATTCCCATGTTCACAATTCATTCCCAAATTCACTTGTTCACAATTCCCCTGTTATGAATCCATTCCCAAACTGACTTGTTTCCAACATGGGGGATCAAGATCAAGTTCTAACACTGTGTCTTCAGAACACGGAAGATCGGGAGATTCATGTTAATAATGACATCTTCCCCAATTCCCCCTATTCCTAATTTGGTCCCAAATTACCATGTTCCCAATTCAATTCACGAATTCCCATGTTCCCAATTCACCTATTGTCAATTCTGAATATCACACCCCAACCGATGGCGGAAACATCGGGTTTGGAAAAGTGCAAATTAGGTGTAGGAGACATGTTTATATAATGGAGGATAAGGGTTTAGTGTTTAATGAAGTTTAAAGATGATTAGGGAAGAGATAAGTGAAGAAGAATTGGCCAACCCATGACTAGCAAACAACACTTTGCAGATTGGGGACCTTGGCGTCACACCAAGCCAAAGTAAAGAGGAGGTCGCGCGACGCGGCACCTTCTTGGTCCATCTAAGTTTGATTTATTACACTTTAGCCCCTGAACTTCCTTTTGTTTATCATTTTATGTTAAAACTACACTATTTGACACGTTTTCAAGTACAGAAAGCGTAAATATGTATAAATTGCGTATCGTGAATGCGTGAATAGCTTTTCGAATGTATACCAAGTATTAGATTGCAAGTAAACACGTAATTAACGATTGATTGTATGTATAACACGTATGTATAAAGTATGGAATTTCATTATGATCAAAGTCTCGGAATACAAGGTTGGAACGAAATACGAATACAATATGATTACAAGTTTCCAAAAATATAAATACGAAAACACTTTCTAAATAAGGAAAGTACAAAAATGCGGAGCGTTACACTGAACCAGAAGAACAAAATAATAATGCTGCTGAAAAAAAAGGACAAATGTGTTGTGGAGAGTTGGGCAGAAACAGGCTACTCTATTCTTGCTGATGAAGGGACATCTGATGAGGGTAAAATATTTCTGACTTTCAATTCCCAATGTCCTGTTGGATTTGCTTTTCTTGGTTCTCGTGATGTCAGTGGTATTATTCTTGGTTTTGTTGGAGGTTTAATCGACTTGTTTAGTCAAATTGTTGAAGAACTTGGTCAACAAAATGTGGTTCAAATTGTAACCAAGAATAAAGAACCTTACATTGAATTAGGGAAAGAGATTTTTGTCAAATACCCTACAATTTTCTAGAATTCATGTGGAAGCGATTTGGTTGATTCGATGTTAGAAGACTTTAAAAATATTGATTGGGTAAATAAGATTCTTCAACAAGCTAAAGTGCTTTCAAGAACCATTTATGGCAACAAGTTTGTTTTTTTTAACAAAACAGAAAACTTCTGGAGTTGACATTGTTATAGTCGGTCCAACGACTTCTTCAACTTATTTTTACATAATAAAAAGGTTGTTGAGTTTCAAATCAAAGCCGGAAGAATTGATTATTTTAATTGACCGGTATAAGTACTCGAGGGAAGAAATTCCTGGCGAGTCCTTTTGGGAAGGTATAAGAGAGTTGCCCTTTGATTGGATCCGATATTGAGGCTAATTACAGTTGTAATTAGAAAAAAGGAGATCCGGAATGGATATGTTTATGCGTGCATATGCAAGGCTAATCAAGAAATTAGAAGGGAGTTTGTTGATAGTTATAAGGTTTATTGGCAGATTTTGGATAAGTGGTGGAAACCTACCCAAAATCCTCTTCACACTGTAGGTTTTCATCTTAATCATCATTTCTTCTACAATGAAAAACGTATTCAATCATGGGTGCGGTCTTCAGTATATGATTGTATGATAAAAATGGAACCCGACCCATCAGTACAACTTGACTCACTTGACATTAATGAAGAGGCGAAAAGTTATCATGATCATGTTGCTGGCGGTGTTGCTTTAGTACTTGCAAAAATAACATGAATGAAATCAGTCCTGGTACTCATAATTTTTGTATTTTTAGTTACTAAAATTTTGTTTTTAATCTTTTGATTTTCTAACTAAATTATTGCTTTAGTTGAATGGTGGACTATTCATGGAGAAGTGTTTGTCCCAGCTTGAAGACTTTGGCATGTTGCATGCTTAGTAAAGGTTGGAATATTGTTGGTTGTAAACCAACGTTTTCAGAATTGGACTGGACGTCAAACCGGTCTAGTCACTGGTCCGACCAACTATAAGAACTGGCTGGTGTCTTAAATTTAATAGAGTGAAATTCGAAAAAAAATGCCAAAATCCGGTTTAAATAACCCGGTTCAACCGGCCGGTTTTCCGGTCCGACCACCGGTTCACCTGTTCAGCCCCGGTTCGATGTAAATCTGGTCCAATATACTGAACCGGACCGGTCAGACCTCCGGTTCCCGGTCCGAATCGGTTTTCAAAACATTGTTGTAAACAAAAGAATTTGAAAAGTGTTGAAAACCTTGTTGTTGGAGGGTGGCTTGATTGTGTGGAGGGCATGGATATTGCTTAGATAGAAGGTGATGATGTTTATGTGGAGGGTGGTTGGACGATGAGGAGATCATGCAGGCTGAGATGCCCATTGCGGGATTTAAGGCGGAATAGGGTCACGGAGTTGGATCTTTAACTCGCGTGCGGCCTTAGATCACCATCTATGTAAGTCTTGTTGACTTAGCATCATTGGGTTTTGGTTATGAAAGTCTTTGAAGGGAACGTTGGATCGCAAGAGTGTTGCGTCTAATACTTGAACACAAGTATACAAGTAAAGAGAATTGTATTACACAAGAGATTTTTACAAAATGTTGATGTTTACAAGTTGCTAGGGATGTCTCAAATGAGACCCCATCATGCCTATTTATACTAGTTGGATGGCTATCTAGAGTGTTCTAAGTCTAGAACACTCTTTAGAAAAGGTCTAGTGCATTATCTAGATGATTCTATACAAATATCTTTGATATTTTGGCTGAAATTCTAGACCCTTCTTAGCAGATTTTTATGGCTGTTTTGACCAGTCTTTTTCGGCAAATTCTAGACCATTCTTGGCTAAATCATGACCATTTTAAGGCCCCCAAGTTGCTAGAACCATACGGGTTGTTCCGGAGTCTTCCAGGTGGCTCTTGAAGTGGCTATATGGTCCTGGAACTTTCTAGAATGCTGAAAATTGGTGTTGAGTTTTTGTGGGGCGTGACATCCTCCCCCACCTAAATCCATGACGTCCTTGTCGTGCTTTCGGGTTATGCCTCGTTGTGATGACTATGTGGTTGATCTTGTCTTGGAACCAACTGTCACACCCCAACCGATGGCGGAAACATTGGAGTGAGACGAAAACGAGATTGCAAGAGACTTCATAACAACTAAGTGTGACAAGTATTTAAAAATAAATATTCATTTCATTTCTAACGGTTCAAGTACATGATTTGGAAACGAAAGTACCGCAAATAGCGTATGACTAAGCTAATAAACATAAATTAAAGTTTGGTGCGTTTCTAGTCCTTCCTACTAGATTTTTTTTCAATGCGTCACGATCACAATCCTGCAATATATAGTAAAATAACATGTCAACACATAAAGTATTGGCGAGCATACAAGTTTAAGTGTATTAGCATAAGTATAAAAGAGTTTAACAAAAACCACATGACAATGACGTATACTAAGGCATAACATACATAATCTAGCATGCATCACATACTTGTCAACCCAAAGATTCCTGCTAGCGTAATCTTGTCGTAGCAACAACAAGACCGTTTTGTTTGACTCAACATGACCTCAAGAATACGGGCGGTGCGTTACTCCTACATGTTAAGGGAGGCTTGTACGAAGTTAATGACAAGGTATTATGCAAGTAAAGTTTCTAGCATGCATGTATTTCTAAGTATAAACGTATAAAGCATGTATATTGGATTCGGTTGTATGAATAAAGTATTTGCGTATAAGTGTTCGTGTGAGTTTTTGTATAATATATATAGGGGATGGATCATGAGAAAACTAGTTTAAATGAGAAAACCAAAAAACTAACAAAAAAAACCTAAAAAACATACCAATTTTTTTTTTTTAATTTTTATAAAAAAATCGTAGGTTTTTATGCCTGGAAAAAAATTTTCAAAAAAAAAATTTGTTGTATTGCACATGTGCACTAAACAACAAATTTTTTTTTTGAAATTTTTTTTATATATAAAAACTAGCGAATTTTTTATAAAAAATTGTAAAAAAAAAATTGGTATGCTTTTTAGCTTTTTTTTAGGTTTTTTTAGTTAGTTTTCTAGTTTTCTCATTTATATGTAGTTTTCTCATGATTCTCTCCCTATATATATATATATATATATATATATATATATATATATAGGTAAATGATCCTGTACAAAGTCATACTTTTGTAAGAAGTGTGAGAAATAATTTGGTGATGACAAGTGTCCTCTATCTTAATTAATTCAAAAGGGTATATTAGTAATTTACACTTCTTATCAATTAATTGACTTTCAAGATAACTGGAAAAAAAAAAACTGTTGTCCTATTTTTTTGCAAGATCCAATTCGATTTTAACCTACGTATCATTTCTTCATCATCTTAATCGCAACCCTCTCCAAGTTGTTCAAGATCTGTTCGAGTTTGTTCCAGTAGTTGCGGTTGTTATTTCTGTAGTTGCCGACTGCTATTATTGTTGATGATCCAGTGTGGATCTCAGGTTTTGTTGTATTAGATCCGTCTTGTGGATCTGCAGCTGTTATTAGTTATGTGTGTTTAAAACACCACACCATGAACAATGTCTACAGATAAAACACCATGACTTGAATCATAGTCATGGTGTTTTAAAATCTGGGAATGTTTTTGTTTTGATAAAACACCACGCCATGAACAATGTCTCCTGATAAAACACCATGACTTGAATCATAGATGTTTAAAACACCACAGCATGAACAATGTCTACAAATAAAACACCATGACTTGAATCATAGTCATGGTGTTTTAAAAATCTGGGAATGTTTTTGTATTGATAAAACACCACGCCATGAACAATGTCTCCTGATAAAACACAATGACTTGAATCATAGATGTTTTAAAACACCACGCCATGAACAATGTCTCCAGATAAAACACCATGACTTGAATCATAGTCATGGTGTTTTAAATCTGGGAATGTTTTGTATTTGATAAAACACTACGCCATGAATCTGATTATAGAGCCATTTATGATAAAGTATGAAGAAATTCGCTGATTTTTTGGAGATTGATGACGGTTACCATATAATTCGCTGATCTTTAGGAGATTGATGGGTGGTTTTCAAACGGTTACCATATTTGAAATCTTGGAAAAGTCACTATTGCCCTTCAATTTTTACATAAGGTCCTTCTAATTAAAACACAATTTACATTTTATACCCTATTGATCTCAACCATTAGATAAAATATCCAATGGTTTAAAACACTTCTTACCCTTCTTACATTTTAGACACTTTTTACCATATCCCTACCCTATATATATATATAGGATGAGGATCATTACAGAACACTAAATATTGCGGGAACAAAAAGAACAATTCTAAATCATTAAATTTTGGGATTTAAGGTAGATATTTTTTCAAATTTTATGTTTCTTACATTAGTATGTGTATTACATATACATAAAAAAACCATATGTTTTTACCTACACATAGCCTACATACATGTAGGTAATTTAAACTACACATAACCTACCTATGTGTAGGTTATATAAAAAATGAAATTTTTTCATATTTTATTTTAAATTCTAGTGTGAGAAACAATAAATCATACATTTGTAACAGTTTCATTTACTTTTGATGTTTTTAGGATTGAAAAAATGAGTAATTTATTTTGTTCTGCGTGTTCTCGCAATATTTAGTGTTCTGCATAGAACCTTCCCCTATATATATATATATATATATATATATAGTGGAGGGTTCAAATGAGAAGAAAATTTTTGTAAGAATAAAAAAGAACAATCTTCAACCAATAAGAATGATTCTTTTTACTTCATTTAATTTTTGTCTTTAATATAGGTGTAAGGGTATATTGGTAAAACTAGATAGATCATTAATTGTTAGTCTTCCTTTTTAATAGCTAACTAAATTAAAATTGTAACTTATTTTAAAAAAAAAAATATTTTTTCAAAGAAGAAAAACATTATTTTAAAGTGTAGGATAAAGTATGAGGTGTGTAGGATGAATTACGAGTTGTGTAGGATAAATTTTAGCATGTGTAGGATAAATTTCAAAAACGTGTAGGATAAATTTTGATGTGTCTAGGCAAAAATTTTAGTGTGTAGGATGATAGTCTTTATGACTAATTAATTAGTCAAAAAATAATAATAAATGAGATGAGAGAAAAACTATTTAATATTTTACAATTGTACCATTTGTTCTTTTTCTTCTCAATTTAATTTTCTTCTCAAATGAACATCCCCCTATATATATATATATATATATATATATATAGGGTTGGGTTATATGGAAAACCCCATCTTTTTGAGAAAACCTTGGAAACCCAACCTCATCCATTGATTTAAATAGATCTAAATAGATCAATGGTCCTCATTTGTTTAGAGGATTCTTGCCTTTAAAAACAATATAATACTCCATGCAAGTACAAGTTAAGGGCAATATGGGTAATGAAAAAGCAACTTTATTGACTTTGGAAAACACAAAACGTCTGAATGTCTCTATCAACTCATCTAACAACCATAGCCACGCCAATCTCTCTCCTCTCCGTCTAATTCTACAAAAAGCTTCAACCTTTAGAAGCAAATGAAGGGTCTGAATGTCTCTATAATTTGTTGTTTTAGAGAGAGAACGATGGCACGATGAATGTTTTTAGAGAGAGAGAGTTGATGTTTTAGATAGAGAAACAATAATCTTTATTTTTTAGAGAGAGAGAGAGAGTTGAATGTTCAAGTGTGTGTGAGAGAAGAAGGTTTGAAGACCTTCTTCGTGTTCATCGGACGGTTCTAGATCCGGTAAGTGTTCTTGAAATATCATTTCACAGTTGATTTTTTGTTGAAATGGTTGTTAATATGTTTTTGTGGGCTGAAAGTGTTCTAGTAATGGTTAATGTTCATGTATTTTAAATAAATCCAAAACTTTAGGATGAGATTTTAAACGGGTTTTTTTGTTGGTTTGGTTGCTTGTTTGGGGCTTTTGATCTTAACAATAATTGTTTTTTTGTTGGTTTGGTTGCTGGTTTGGGCTTTTGATCTGAACAATAAGTGTTTTTTTTGTTGGGTTGCTTGATTTACAGAGACAGACCCATAACATGTGTTAAGCACCTGTTAGAATGATATATAACGTGTGTTGATTTACAGAAACAGATCCATAAAAGATATTCAATTGACAAGCTGGATGGATGTAGGCGACGTTAATGCGGGGACATTGAATAAGTCACATCCTTTGGGAAAGAACTCTTCGTTCATTTATAACATGTGTTAGTGGTTCATGTTGTAACAGAACACCATGATGTAACCTGACATGTGTTCATGTATAACATGTGTTAAGCCCCTGTTAGAATGATATATAACGTGTGTTAACCTTTTGTTAATTAAAAAAAAACAAGTAATATCTATTTTATTTTTGTTGATGTTTAAAATATCCGATAATGTGGATACTGAGCGTAAAACTTGTACAAGTAATAAATGTACAAGTTAGTATGTAACGTGTAATATGAAACGAGCCATTTATGGTAACACATGTACCGGTAATTTTGGAATATATAATATGAAACGGGTCATTTGTTTTGCAGATTTTGGAATGTATAACATGTGTTAAGCCTCTGTTATAATCTTTTTGTAACCTGACATGTATTCATGTATAAGCTAGTGGTTTACAAAACACCATGATGTGTATATACTGATCTAACATGTGTTACAATTTGTCTGTTCGGAACATGTAATTGCTTAACATGTGACAAGGGTGAAAACAGTCGACGGGGGCGATGAGTTTGATGGTGAGCTTAGTTAATATCGTAATCTTGTTGTAACCCCACTTGTATACATATGATAACATGTAAGCATCCATTATAACCCGACTTGTATTCATGTATATGAAAGTGGTTTGCAAAACACCATGATGTGCATATACTGACCGTAACACGTGTACAAGTTAATATGGAACATACAAGTTAATATTGTAACACCGTATACCTGGGATAACATGTGTTAAGCCTCTGTTATAATCTTGGTTTAACCCAACATGGTGTCATGTATAAGCTAGTGGTTTCTAAAACACCATGATTTGTATATACATACTGTAACATGTGTTACGCGCCTGACATGTATAACGTGTGTTAAGCCTCTATTATAACGTGTGTTAAGACTTCCAGAATGGATGCATAAACTCCAATAGTAACTTAATAACAACATAGTATACCTGATATAACGTGTGTTAAGCCTCTTTTATAACGTGTGTTAAGACTTCCAGAATGTGTTAAGTCCATACCGTTTTAACATCATGTACTAGACAAAACAATAAGAGTCTCACATTACATATTACTAGTAAACGAAAATACATAGCACTAAGAAAATGGTGGAGCTTCCTTTGACAGTCTGCCTTAGCTTTTCAACGGCTACCTTTGCTGTCTTAGCTTTTCAGCGGCTACCCTTGCTTTATTGTTTGGGTCGGTCTTGAAACAGTTTGTAAACATGTGGGTGTGCGTATGCCAGGGAAGTTATAAAAATGTGTTTTCATGTCACACGTAACACGTGTTACGTTGTACATGGGTTTCATGTCACATGTAACACATGCATGTCCGAGAAGTTCAAACTATAACACGTGTTAGTTGTGTTGTGCTGTAACATAAACATGGTCATGATCCTTGAGCATCTGATCCACGTTTGACGAAACCAACGGTCCCGAGAATTGGATCTTATTTCCCTTGTATCCATCACCGTCCTAATAACAAAAAGATAAGATAACCTTTAAGTGGTTAACCAGACATAAATATTAACACATTCATAGCCAGAAAATCCTTTTTCTCAAATAACATCACAAAAACAGTTACTATTCAGATCAAAAGCCCCAAACAAAGCAACCAAACCAACAAAAAATAGTTACTATTCAGATCAAAAGCCCAAACAAGCAACCAAACCAAGCACAACTTTTTAACACAAAAATAAAAACCTGCAAATTACATAAACATTTACCCCTTTTAAGAACCATTTTAACAAAAAAAAAAATCATGTTTCATCTCTAAAACAGCCATTACACAAAAACCTATTAACAACCATTTTAACAAAAACATCAAGTGTGAAATGATTTTTTAAAATAAAATACTCAAGAGATTGTTGTTTCTCTATCTAAAACAGCAACTTTCTCTCTCTAAAACACTTACCGGATCTAGAACCATGCGATGAACACGATGAAGATCTTCAAACTTGCTTCTCTCTGTGTGTTCTTGGTGTTCTTGATAAACATGATGAAGATTGTTGTTTCTCACTCTAGAAATCAGCTTTCAACAAGCATGAGCACAACCGAGATGAAGATGACGACGTGAGATGAAGGATGAACACACCCGAAAATCAGCTTCGAAATAAGCATGAACACACCCGAGATGAACAAGAAGAAAATTGTTGTTTCTCTCTCCAAAACATTAGCTTTCTCTCTCTATAACACCAAGAACAAGCTTCATCATGTTTGGGATCAGACGATCTGGTGACATTAACTCATGCGTTGTTGGTGGAGTCTCCATGGACATTAATGGTGGAAGGAATATATGTTCCAGAGATGAAGTTCATGGACTCTACTCAAATGTCTTTATTATAAGGTAAAAGATAAAGATGGAGGTTTTGAAAGTACACTGGGAAGTGAGTTGTATAATTATGGTTGTCAAATCAAAGGTAGCAAGTAATCTTCTTGGGTAAAGTAAGCTAGAAGTAAAAATACAATTATGCCATTCTCTACAAATGTAAGATGATTTTTTCTATGCACACGTGGATAAATGTGGACCATGCATTGGGTTTGCAAGGTTTTCTCAAATTCAAGGGTTTTCCATATAACATTATCCTATATATATATATATATATAGGGGAAGGATGTATAGAAAACCCACTTTAATTTAGAAAACCCGGGAAACTCAAAGCTCCCGATGTTTTTTTTTTTTGAAAAAATTTATGCATGTTATATACATGTTTTTAAGAGTTTTGGGCAAAAAAAAATCAAAAAGCGCCGAGTAGATATTTTTTAAAAAAATAAACAAGTTTTGGTGTAACATATATTACATTCATCTGACATATTTGTAACATGTGTTACACCAAAACTTGTTTATTTTTTTTAAATATCTTCTCGGCGCTTTTTTGATTTTTTTTGCCCAAAACCCTTAAAAACATGTATATAACATGTATAAATTTTTTCAAAAAAAAAACATCGGGAGCTTTGAGTTTCCCGGGTTTTCTAAATTAAAGTGGGTTTTCTATAGATACTTACATTATATATATATATATATATATATATATATATATATATTGCATCCAAAAGTGGTAAAACGGAAAAAAGGGGGTCATGTATACTCATGGTTTTGCAAAGCTTTCCGATTTGACACGAGTTGACGAGTTTATGAGAATGGAGAAACGAAGGTGTGTGCGTTTATGGAATTTGTAGGAAGTTTGGATTTGGAATTAATAATGAAAGTATATGTACACGAAAATATATTATGTCTAAATACTCGTTTGGACACTAAGTTTTCATGTGTTTTCATGGGTCCTAACGTGCCCATTAGAATCACAAACGAGGAATAAAGAACGAAGATAGAATAACCTAAGTTCATAACATCGAACCATAATCTGGTTAGTATTATGAATTCGGCTAAATATATATATTTTATATTATATAGTATAAGTCCATCATGTATTATCATGTAGTGTCATATAAGTCAAGCATGGAGGTAGAATGATAAACATCCATTAAACCTCTTTGTATGAATTCACCAAAGCACAATGTTATCAACGTAGTTGATAACCCGGTTGGTCATGAATAATAATAAAGTACGACTAACTAGTTCATCAAGTAGCAAAGTAAGATCAACCCAGGTGTTCCATATCCATCATGGTAAATGTTGGAGGTGCGGCGGAGTTGTGTTACTTTGAGTCTTGGAAGCTACTTGGAAGAATATAGTAAACATCAAGTGAGGTGGTGGAACAAGTTTGGAAAGCCAACGCTTCCATGGTTCACACCTTCACCAAAACACATGTCTCACCATATTGAACATTGTGAGCTTGGATGGTTTCAACACTTGTAGGTTGTCTAAAACCTTGTCAAAACAGAAAGTTTAAGAGGTTCTTGGACCTCTAAACTCATCTCTAAACTCATGAGAATCGACTCCATTCAAGCACCATAACCATAGGCTTGGTTAGGAACAAGATAGGTGCAAGACTCTTACAAGAAAGTTAAGTTTATGTAATGTTTGTAAAAGATAACATCAAAACAAAAAGTTGGACCTCAAAATGGTGATGTTCCACCTTAGTTTACCATGGTAAACTTGTGGAAACACTCTTAGAGGTGTTCCAAGCTTTCAAGAAGAAGAAAAGATAAAGAAAACATGCAGAAAAGTGAGGTAGATGCTCACTTTGATACTTAGATAATTCTGCTATAACTTGAAATATCAACTGATTTGCGAGTGTTTTGAGAGTGTAGGAGAGTTGGAAAAGTGAAAATGAAGTGATGGAGGCTTGGTTTTATAATGGAGGATTAGGGTTTGGTGTTAAAGGAGGTTGAAAGATGATTGGGGAGGAAGAAGGTGACCAACCCATGAGCTTGAAACAACATTCTGTGGATCGAGGACCTTGACGTCACGCCAAGCCAACAAGGGGGAGGGTTCGCACGACGCGACACCCTTGTGGATCCGTCCAAGTTTTGATTCTTACATATTGGCCCCTAAACTTCCATTTGTTTAACATTTTATGCTAAAACTTCACAATTTAACATGTTTTCAAGTATGGAATACGTACGTAAGTATAAGTTGTGTAACGAGAATGTGCGAATGTTGTTTCGAATGTATAACAAGTATTAGATTGCAAGTGAACATGTAATTAACGATTGATTGTATGTATAACACGTATGTATAAAGTATGGGATTTCATTATGATCAAAGTCTCGGATTACAAAGTCGTGAATGAATACGAATATAAGTTTCCAGAAATAGAAATACGACTACACTTTCTAAATAAGAAAAGTACAGGAATGCGAAGCGTTACACCAACCTCCAGTCGCATTGATTTATTGCCATATCTTGATGTCTAGTGTCTGTCTCCGTCTTTACGGTGTAAACTTGATTTCCGTTCATGATGCAAAATTTCTTTGCATACGGAATGAGAAAGGCCGATTCCGGAAATTTGATATGAACATCAACTTGATAAACACATTCAACTCCCACAAACCATTCTAACCAGATAGATGCTTTTGGTTTCTCCTTTCAATTGAACTACCCCATGATAGTAAATTGCAATCATTCAAATAACTAGAATGGCTTATTCCTATAATAGTTGGCCATTTCCAACTTTTGTCAGATATAGCAAAATGTTGGGCACACCATATACACTTGAGACCAAGGGCGATGCTTTGAAGGGGCCGGGAGGGGCGCCCGACCCCCCGAACTTTTCGGCCAGTAGTCTTATATATGTAGTTTTAGTATATAAATTTTTGGGTATATACGTTTTCGACCCTCCGGTTCTATAGAAAATTTTTGGTATATACGTTTTCGACCCCCCCGTAAAAAATTTCAAGCTTCGCCAGTTGAGACATAAGTATTGCATGAAGGGGGTTAACTGATACTGTCACTAGAATTCAATGGTTTTAATAAAAATGAGGGGGGATTTTAAAAAAAGGGCTTGTAGTGTTTGTAGAAAAGAGAATGTGTCATTGACTAAAATATTTTGGTTTCGTCACTACTATAAAAAACATGCAAATATAACCCAAGAGGGTTGTGATTTCAAGCTTTGAATTTATATGATCTTAATCACCATAAGTATTTGTTTTTCATGAAAATAATGTTGCTTTTAAATAGTTCTTGGTGAATAAAATAATGAGTTTTGAATCTCAAGAGTTCCTATATTGCATTAGAGGAAGTCACTAATAACTAATAAGGCCGGAGGGTATGAAGGGCTTCATCGTGTCACATCACCGCCTATAGTGCCTCCCTCGGCGCCACCATCCACACCAAGCAAGTTAAACCTAGGCGCCATTGATGGGGCTTTATCATGGTAACGAGGAAGAAGGGCTTTATCAGGTGGGGCCCACATCTTTGCAGCCAATATTTTTTTTTTTTTTTGTAATTTTGTTTATAAGGGGGCTTTATCCCACACCGTGCAAGTTAAGGGAAGGCGTTATAAAGCCCCCTGGCTGACGTGGATCCTATGTGTCACTGACGTGTCTTGATAAAGCCCCTAGGGGCTCCATCCCACACCCTCCAGCCTAAATATTTTAAGCAAATTAAGTTATGATCACATTTCGTGTGAATCTTTAAAAATGACAGAAAGAATATTCTTTACGATGATGTATAAAGTTATATAAGACTACTTTGAGTGCAGCCGTAACGGGGTTTGAAGGGAGAACATGGAGTGATACGTGACTGATGACGGGGGTAGCTCAAGACTAAATAAAATGATTAAATATGTAAACGCTCAAAAGGTTAAATGGTTCAACGGTTGAAAAGCTGTGAGTTGGGAAAAGCAATGCGGAAACAGTGGCCGGTCACATCTGGAGATCGCTTCACCAACCCGCAGCCGCAAAAGCAAAGCAGGTCTGCACAATGCACACTATTATCCAGGGGTCAAAAGTGTAACACCTCGGAAATTCACGTCCTGTAATATGTTGACACGTGTCATAAAGTTTAAACGTGTGAAAGAAATATTATGGAAGGACTAAAGTTGACAAACATGGAAAGTATGTGAATATACGTATTCTAAGTGTCAACTGTGAATAAATATAATGTATATTAACCCTACACGATGCTCATACCTTCAAACGAATAAATCATGGATCATACGAAGCTAAAAGTGAGAGATTACAAACTACAGGGGTTAAATGTGTCAACATGTTTAATATATACCTCTGAGTGACCTTTTGACAAGCCCGAAGCTTTGTAACGATTAATTATGCTCACAAGAATACACGATTAAAATTTCATAAAGTTTCGTCAACGTATGAGAAAGTTGTGATCAAATTCGTGTGCGAGGGTTTAAAGCGTCAACGTTGAAAGTTAGGTCTTTTCGGGTAACAATAAAGTTACCCGGGGGCTTAACGAAGTGGGTATATATCTTGAAGCCCTTATAGATCAATAATGAGGGTCCATATCGCAATAAACAAGTGTCTGTGCAAGATTCGAAGAGCCAGGGACTAAAACTGCAATTTATCAAAGTTTTGTTGGAACACCTTAGGGGCTCGCGTAGCGCGAGCGTATGGACTCAGGCAGTCGCGCTACGCGACTGCCATATCTGGACAGAAACATATCCTTCTTGATCTCATGTCTGCCCATTGAACTTGGATGCAACTTTGATCGATTTTTCACACTCATTTGGCCCCTAAAACACCCTCTAGAACAACTAGGACACTTGTTGATTAGTTGTGGTTGGATGGTAGACTTAGATGTCAAAGATTTGTGGTGTTTAAACCACTATAAAAGGGCCTTAGTAGCAACCATTGTTCCTCACACCTTCATTCTCAAATCTGATCATTTAAGGGGCTTCCAAGCAGATCAAAGGCCTTCCTAATCATCTTTTATCACTTGTAAGTATGCTAGACCCTTCTTAATTAAGTCTTGCTTTATATTTAGCTTAAAAGTCAACATATCGTAATTAGCGGTTGACTTCGTGATTAGTTGTAATTAGCTCAGTCTTATCCCGAATTAAAAGTACCGTTAGATAGGTAATTATATGGGTATTAAACCCTTATAAGGGCACGTACCAATTCCAGACCTATCTAGGTCGTTTGTCGGGTCAAACGTTGACCGAAAAAGTCAACAGAATTACAAATTACGATTTAACACACGATTAGCAATCCGAGAGGCGTGTAACCTGTTTTAACCTTAATATAACTTGGTAATAAGTATAAGAACTTGTTCATACTTGTCCGACTCGACAAATTTCCGTTTAAACCCGGTTCGGAACCGAAAGACGCAAAACTTTGACTTTTGCTTTGACTTCGGTTCTGACCCGTTTTAGTTTGATTTGGAATTGCCTTAGTGCTTCATTAGGGTTGGGTTACATGATGGTATAAGCCTCTGTACTTGTTTCGTTGATTATCCGATTCGTTCGCGCGGTTCCGTTAAATGCTTAAAATGGACCGTAATGCCCTTATAACCTTACAACGAGAATTTTGAAAATGTGGAAGTACAATAATCTTAGTTACTGATTATTAAGCATGTACGTAAATTTTCACGTCAATCGGAAGTCTAGATTAAGAGATATGCGCATTAGCGTAAATAATAAACTTTTTATTAATTAATCGGCGCGATTAGCGCATAGCCTATCTAAACCCGATTTTCAGCACCAAACCTTTTACCCACTAATGTTAAATAATATTTTGGGATTTTTGAAGATTTTTAATTATTTTTAAACTGGCCTTAAGCTAGGCTTATCGCCTTAATTCGGTTAGTACCGAATTTACCCTTTTCGGTCATAAAATGATTTCTACAAGGAATTTTGACGCGAATCCAATTGCTACTGATTTTAAATAATGAATGTAATGTGTTGAGCCTGTTTAACTAATCAGAAAACCCAGAATCGTATTTTTAGTCGTACGTCGCTTAAAACGGGTTTATACGCGTATTATACGCGTAGTTTAGGCTTAAAACCATTTTGACACATAAGGATTATTACCAACTAATATAATCTGTTAAAAATAAGTTGTTTACTGATTACTTCAGTCCCGAACATCGAGGTTACGTTAAATCCCTTTTATAATCGTTAAAATGACCAAAATACCCCTACGGGGCATAATTAAGGATTTAACTCGTTTTGGGCATTATGGAAGGTATCATTATGATATCACAACATATTTTAAGCATATTAACTTAGGAAACCTGTTCGCGACCTATTCGGTTACCCGTTACGCGTTATTCGCGTTCGGATCGGTTTATATAACTAGTTTATATAAGTTAGCCGAAACGGGTCAAACCTTATCAGTTTTATCTCAAAATCCAGAATGTGTATGAAATACCCATATAAGACAAGTCTCTGAACATGTCGGGTTTAAATCACATTCTATTCCGGTCTTCGCTTAACCGTGCGTACGAACCGTATCTCCCTGTAAGACTAACCGGTCTAAGCTTAGGCTTAATTAAAGACCCGTTAGCATTCTAATTAATTATTTATACCATCATTCCAGACTAGAGCTTTCCGGTAAATTGTACCTACGCTTACTTAAGTGAATACGGCTGAGTTATAAATTTCTGCTATTTAAGACAGGAGCTAGCTCAGGTAAATACTCTTAACTTATTTTCCCTATACGGGCTTGGGATACGGTACTATAAAAGTACCGCTTGGTCGGGTGTATGTAGTCATTTAAATCGGATTGTGATTGATGTACTTACATAACCTGTTTAATATGTATTATTTTATTATTATTTGGTGTATGGCCTTGGGGGTTAATGACCATGTCCCGGATATCCTTGGCATCATTCGAAGTAATGGCCACGACTTAAGCACGGGGTGTAGGCATACACCTGACAGCTGCATTATGTAAAAACTGGTAATCCACTCCGAGGTATCATCCTTGTGGGCATTATACCGGAACTGGTAATCCACTTAGAGGATGATAGCCCGTGGGCATTATACCTGTGGCGTGTCAGTTAATCTAGTCCGGCCCTACAAACCGGCCCTAACGGACGACAAATAAGTAAAACTGTATACAAGATTATATACAAATAATTTTCCCAAGTTATAAAAGATTAATTTTGCCTCTGTGCATTTTAATCAAAGTGTTAAAAGGTTTTGTGCCTGGTGCATCTAAATCAATTTTCTTAAACTCTTTTCAAATGAGTCAGTTGAGTGTATTTACCAGTGAAAACTGACGTATTTTCCAAAAAGGTTAAGTGACAGGTACTAAACGAAATTGGCTGGAAGCTCAGGGCGCTAATAAGGAATCTTGCAAGTTCTAGGTGTCTAAAGTCTGTTGAACAAATGATATGTTTAAAAGATCCGCCTGTGGATCCTTTACTTTCCGTTGTAATACTGGATATTACTTTATATTCGGAATGTAATAATATTTATCGTTTGCTTCCGCTGTGCATTCATATATATTGTGTTGTTTGACTATTATGTTGCCAACCATGACGTCACGATACTCCCCACCGGGCCCACCGTTGACACGTGGAAAATCGGGGTGTGACAGGTTGGTATCAGAGCCAACACTGAGTGAATTAAACACTAGTCTTTTGTGTTTAATCTCAGTTACACAATTGCACATTCTTGAGTCTAGACAGGAACATAGGACAAATTCTAAATTCGTTTTATTTTGTCCTTATTTGATTCCTTTGTTATTTTCTGACTTGCCCAGGCATAGAACATTTAACGTATTCTGCAAGTCAATTGCTATAGAAGTCCCGTTTAGGGCAACCATATACTTGTTAAATTTTTTAAAGGAACGATTATATTTAAAGTATCATTCCTATATTATAAGATCTACCATTATAATAAAATGGCAAAATTTAAAAAGGAAAAAACCTAGCCATGTGTCACATTAAGACAGGGCCAAGATGGTAGTTCCATAATTAGATTCAGATCCTTGTTAACAGTTCAATCTAGGATTGCTCTGCGTTATTTATTAAAAGAATCTTAAAGGAAATACCTAGCCTAAATGTCACGGCATACAAGGCCAAGATGGTAGAACCTATTCAAGAGATTCAAATCCTTATTAAACATATGAAAGCATATTAACATGCTCGACAAAATGTGATATGATAAAATCACATAAGTCATTTTGGGATATACTAAATTTCCTTATTTATATAATCATCCCTTATGGATGAAGTGCCCACGGGCTATAACTAACGTCCTCTGGGACTAAAGACAGAGGTAGCCTACAACTCCCTGTCAAGAAAAGGTAATGAACTTTGATTCAAACCTTGAAGCCTCGATGCTATAAAATCAAGGCCTACAAATTAAACTTGTCTAAGTGACTAGGCCTTTTGTGCTATTATTAACTTATAATTTAGGAGTATAATAAATATCCTGAATAATTATATATTTATCAAAAATTAACCAATATGTGTATTAAAAACATGGTTAATAAATCGTTCAAAAAGATAAAACTGTTTAAACTTCCGTAAAAACCTTGTCCTTGTTTAATTTTTATGTAGCAAATACAACTACATGGCGGGGTTGGAAGAAGGGAATAGTCACCCTCTGGAAAATCGCGATGATGAAAGGATTAATATAACCAGAGGAGAACTTCGTACATTGATTGACTCAGCTGTATCTAAAGCTGTGAAGGAGCAATTCCAGGAGTATAGTAAGACATATAGTAAAGCCTCATCTGTACCCCACCCTAAATCCATCCCTAAAACTCCTCCAGAGCCTGATAACAAGCCGCCCTCAAAGAAAGATGAGTTAAAGAAAGATGACGATCGACATTCATCTAATGAACACAGTGTTCCATCCAAGAGGATAGTGTTCGATAATGAACCGCATACCAAATCCTGTAACTATAAGTACTTTGTTTCCTGCAAGCCCCGAGATTTTACTGGGGAAAAAGGGGCGGTTGATTGTATGATTTGGTTGGATGAAATGGACACAGTTGTCGATATCAGCGGTTGCGCTGAAAGGGATGTCGTGAAGTACGTATCCCAATCGTTCAAAGGAGAGGCATTGGCATGGTGGAAGTCTCTCATTCAAGCTGCTGGGAAGATTCCGCTCTACAGCATGTCATGGGAACAGTTTGTTATTCTCATTAAGGAGAATTACTGCCCTCAACACGAGGTTGAGGGGATTGAGTCAGATTTCTTATCTTTGGTGATGACAAACTTAGATTGTCAAGCTTACCTCACCAGTTTTAATACCCTGTCCAGACTGGTCCCTTACCTTGTAACACCAGAGCCCAAGCGAATTGCACGCTTCATTGGGGGTTTACCCCCAGAAATCAAAGCCAGTGTTAAGGCTTCAAGACCTACTACATTTAGGTCAGTAGCTGACCTCTCTCTGTCCCTTACTTTAGATGCGGTCAGGCTAAGGGCGCTAAAGAAATCTGAAGAAAGTAAGAAGAAGCGTGAGGGTGATAACTCACGAGGATCAGAGAAGAAACACAAGGGAAACACTGACTCTGAGAGGTCTGGGTCTGGAAAGAATGGTCAGCGGACAGAGGAAAAGCCAAGGTGCTCGACTTGCCAAAAACGCCACTTTGGAAAATGCAGAATGGAGTCCAATTCTAAATCAGGACCACCTGCATGTGGGATATGCAAGTCTAGGGAGCACAAGGCAGTTGATTGCGGGAAGATCAAAGATGCTACATGCTACAACTGCAACGAGAAAGGGCACATAAAGACCAACTGCCCTAAGTACGCGAGGAAGCCCGAGTAATCCAAGAGAACAAACGCACGAGTTATCAGGATGAACGCCCAAGAGATGATGCAGAATAATAATAGTATAATATGTACCTTTCCTTATCAAACAGTTATGCAGAAACTTATTTGATATTGGCACATATAAATATATTACGAATGATAAAGGTTGAGAACTGTTGTCTCCACCTGATTAAGACTCCGGTCATTTAATGCCCGGTAGAAAGTGACGATGTTACGTCGAAAATGCTCCAACAAATCCTATATTGATATTAATATCTATTAGAAATCACTCTTTTCTAATATCCTTGTAGCAAACTTTTGGTTGCATACTTAAGGACTCAATATCGATTGGTTGCCTTAAAAAATAAAGCCCATATCGTGGGTGATAAGAAGCAATTAATTATCAAGACTCCTTACGAGACAACTCTCAAAATTTCACGTATCCGTGCGATTAATTAATATTAAACATAAAAATGGTGGAACTGGCCGTCCCCGGAATCGAACCTGGGTCTAGGCCGGCCGCACCCTTTCGCGCGCCTAGCCAACTGAGCTAGGTGCCTAGTTTGTGAAACTTCCATTATTAATTAATTATAAGCACTTGTACCATAAACTTCCTTATCATTTATCAATGATAATTCCTGCTAAGTGTCCTGTTTTTAATACAGGCAATAATAAATCTTCATGAACCATAAACTTCGCAAAATTTTTATCATCCACAAGGTATAAATTACCAAGGAAACCTTAGTAACCGGTTCTACTCGTATCGGCAAGAAATCCTTCCGAAAATCTAAGAGCACTCTTTCCTTGCATAGAGTACGACAACATATGTTATTTTAATTATTTTTCTTTTCTCTTTGTTTTCTATCGCCTGCGAATACCAAACTATGTATGATAAAAGTGTCATATGAGGATTGGCGTATCCTAGTGTGTCCCATAGATTATTTCCATGTCTGATCAGCATGGAGGTTTAATACATGGAACCCCTAAGATATCCCAACGATCATATTGTACTAAAGTCGACTAGTAGTATTCAAAGAAGATATCCAGAATGGAATTATCCAAATAAATATTCCCTGGTAAAGAAATATGTGGACTCATAACATAAATGTGTCACGTATTAGACACAAGCAATGATGAGTGAACTGGAGCCCGAGATATGGAAATCTCTGTAACCTCCTTGTACCTTGATTATCTCCTCCTAAGATTTCCCTGTTTACCCCTGGGAGGCAGGTAGAGTTAAGTTTATATCCCATTTAGGGCTGCATTATTATGAAATCTCCAAGACAACTAGTACCATTATTGGCAGAATCGAAAACCCTGGTTAAGTAAGTTTTAAGATATAGATTCATAAAGCCAAACTCAATATCCTGAGAATTCGGTATAGTAGATTATGAAAGACGGTTCATTTTGCTTATGCATTGATTACCGCAACCCTAATTAGGCAACAATTAAGAATTTGCCATCAACTACCCAGGATCGTCGATTTGCTCGACTAACTGTAAAGATTAACTATTTCTTAAGATTAATTTTGAGCAATGGTTGGAATAACCATCTCATCCCTAAGATAGGCTTTCTATAATAGCTGTTATATAAGTATCAAGGCTGCTCACTTGAAGACCTTGTACAGATGGAATGTTAAACGTCCATTGATAGGACAATAAATTGGTAAATCCAATTATCAGGATCTGAAAGTTGTATTAGAAAAACAAATAAGATCATACAAACCCCTAATTATCTATAAGTTGCCATTATCTCGGCAGAAAAGCAAGGATTAATAAAGTTAGGAAACCTCCTAAATTCTTGTTAAGAAATAAGGTTCAACAATAGATATCACCCTGGGAAGGTGTGCTAAATTTGTTAAATTATCAGGCTAGTTAAGCTCCGAGTACATGGAATCATTCGAAGGAAATTGAATGTATCAAGATCAAATAGCATACGAGCTAAGACCTAATTAAGAGGCTTGGTGGAACGCGCGATGTGACCCACACTAATGACTTAGCGACGTGTCACCAATAAGTCGAAAAGCGCTATCACATAATGATAGGCAGGACTATGATAATAAGAGCAACCTGTTTCGATTGAGGATCGACGGGATTAGAAGCTCCAAAAAGATACATGTGCCTATTATAAAGGTCAAGTGGGATGCCCTAAGAGGTCCCGAATTCACGTGGGGAGTTGAATCCACGATGAAAGAAAAGTACCCTTACTTAGTTCAGTAAATCTCGGGTCGAGATTTATTTTAAGGGGGTGAGGATGTAACACCTCGGAAATTCACGTCCTGTAATATGTTGACACGTGTCATAAAGTTTAAACGTGTGAAAGAAATACTATGGAAGGACTAAAGTTGACAAACATGGAAAGTATGTGAATATACGTATTCTAAGTGTCAACTGTGAATAAATATAATGTATATTAACCCTACACGATGCTCATACCTTCAAACGAATAAATCATGGATCATACGAAGCTAAAAGTGAGAGATTACAAACTACAGGGGTTAAGTGTGTCAACATGTTTAATATATACCTCTGAGTGACCTTTTGACAAGCCCGAAGCTTTGTAACGATTAATTATGCTCACAAGAATACACGATTAAAATTTCATAAAGTTTCGTCAACGTATGAGAAAGTTGTGATCAAATTCGTGTGCGAGGGTTTAAAGCGTCAACGTTGAAAGTTAGGTCTTTTCGGGTAACAATAAAGTTACCCGGGGGCTTAACGAAGTGGGTATATATCTTGAAGCCCTTATAGATCAATAATGAGGGTCCATATCGCAATAAACAAGTGTCTGTGCAAGATTCGAAGAGCCAGGGACTAAAACTGCAATTTATCAAAGTTTTGTTGGAACACCTTAGGGGCTCGCGTAGCGCGAGCGTATGGACTCAGGCAGTCGCGCTACGCGACTGCCATATCTGGATAGAAACATATCCTTCTTGATCTCATGTCTGCCCATTGAACTTGGATGCAACTTTGATCGATTTTTCACACTCATTTGGCCCCTAAAACACCCTCTAGAACAACTAGGACACTTGTTGATTAGTTGTGGTTGGATGGTAGACTTAGATGTCAAAGATTTGTGGTGTTTAAACCACTATAAAAGGGCCTTAGTAGAAACCATTGTTCCTCACACCTTCATTCTCAAATCTGATCATTTAAGGGGCTTCCAAGCAGATCAAAGGCCTTCCTAATCATCTTTTATCACTTGTAAGTATGCTAGACCCTTCTTAATTAAGTCTTGCTTTATATTTAGCTTAAAAGTCAACATATCGTAATTAGCGGTTGACTTCGTGATTAGTTGTAATTAGCTCAGTCTTATCCCGAATTAAAAGTACCGTTAGATAGGTAATTATATGGGTATTAAACCCTTATAAGGGCACGTACCAATTCCAGACCTATCTAGGTCGTTTGTCGGGTCAAACGTTGACCGAAAAAGTCAACAGAATTACAAATTACGATTTAACACACGATTAGCAATCCGAGAGGCGTGTAACCTGTTTTAACCTTAATATAACTTGGTAATAAGTATAAGAACTTGTTCATACTTGTCCGACTCGACAAATTTCCGTTTAAACCCGGTTCGGAACCGAAAGACGCAAAACTTTGACTTTTGCTTTGACTTCGGTTCTGACCCATTTTAGTTTGATTTGGAATTGCCTTAGTGCTTCATTAGGGTTGGGTTACATGATGGTATAAGCCTCTGTACTTGTTTCGTTGATTATCCGATTCGTTCGCGCGGTTCCGTTAAATGCTTAAAATGGACCGTAATGCCCTTATAACCTTACAACGAGAATTTTGAAAATGTGGAAGTACAATAATCTTAGTTACTGATTATTAAGCATGTACGTAAATTTTCACGTCAATCGGAAGTCTAGATTAAGAGATATGCGCATTAGCGTAAATAATAAACTTTTTATTAATTAATCGGCGCGATTAGCGCATAGCCTATCTAAACCCGATTTTCGGCACCAAACCTTTTACCCACTAATGTTAAATAATATTTTGGGATTTTTGAAGATTTTTAATTATTTTTAAACTGGCCTTAAGCTAGGCTTATCGCCTTAATTCGGTTAGTACCGAATTTACCCTTTTCGGTCATAAAATGATTTCTACAAGGAATTTTGACGCGAATCCAATTGCTACTGATTTTAAATAATGAATGTAATGTGTTGAGCCTGTTTAACTAATCAGAAAACCCAGAATCGTATTTTTAGTCGTACGTCGCTTAAAACGGGTTTATACGCGTATTATACGCGTAGTTTAGGCTTAAAACCATTTTGACACATAAGGATTATTACCAACTAATATAATCTGTTAAAAATAAGTTGTTTACTGATTACTTCAGTCCCGAACATCGAGGTTACGTTAAATCCCTTTTATAATCGTTAAAATGACCAAAATACCCCTACGGGGCATAATTAAGGATTTAACTCGTTTTGGGCATTATGGAAGGTATCATTATGATATCACAACATATTTTAAGCATATTAACTTAGGAAACCTGTTCGCGACCTATTCGGTTACCCGTTACGCGTTATTCGCGTTCGGATCGGTTTATATAACTAGTTTATATAAGTTAGCCGAAACGGGTCAAACCTTATCAGTTTTATCTCAAAATCCAGAATGTGTATGAAATACCCATATAAGACAAGTCTCTGAACATGTCAGGTTTAAATCACATTCTATTCCGGTCTTCGCTTAACCGTGCGTACGAACCGTATCTCCCTGTAAGACTAACCGGTCTAAGCTTAGGCTTAATTAAAGACCCGTTAGCATTCTAATTAATTATTTATACCATCATTCCAGACTAGAGCTTTCCGGTAAATTGTACCTACGCTTACTTAAGTGAATACGGCTGAGTTATAAATTTCTGCTATTTAAGACAGGAGCTAGCTCAGGTAAATACTCTTAACTTATTTTCCCTATACGGGCTTGGGATACGGTACTATAAAAGTACCGCTTGGTCGGGTGTATGTAGTCATTTAAATCGGATTGTGATTGATGTACTTACATAACCTGTTTAATATGTATTATTTTATTATTATTTGGTGTATGGCCTTGGGGGTTAATGACCATGTCCCGGATATCCTTGGCATCATTCGAAGTAATGGCCACGACTTAAGCACGGGGTGTAGGCATACACCTGACAGCTGCATTATGTAAAAACTGGTAATCCACTCCGAGGTATCATCCTTGTGGGCATTATACCGGAACTGGTAATCCACTTAGAGGATGATAGCCCGTGGGCATTATACCTGTGGCGTGTCAGTTAATCTAGTCCGGCCCTACAAACCGGCCCTAACGGACGACAAATAAGTAAAACTGTATACAAGATTATATACAAATAATTTTCCCAAGTTATAAAAGATTAATTTTGCCTCTGTGCATTTTAATCAAAGTGTCAAAAGGTTTTGTGCCTGGTGCATCTAAATCAATTTTCTTAAACTCTTTTCAAATGAGTCAGTTGAGTGTATTTACCAGTGAAAACTGACGTATTTTCCAAAAAGGTTAAGTGACAGGTACTAAACGAAATTGGCTGGAAGCTCAGGGCGCTAATAAGGAATCTTGCAAGTTCTAGGCGTCTAAAGTCTGTTGAACAAATGATATGTTTAAAAGATCCGCCTGTGGATCCTTTACTTTCCGTTGTAATACTGGATATTACTTTATATTCGGAATGTAATAATATTTATCGTTTGCTTCCGCTGTGCATTCATATATATTGTGTTGTTTGACTATTATGTTGCCAACCATGACGTCACGATACTCCCCACCGGGCCCACCGGTGACACGTGGAAAATCGGGGTGTGACAAAAAGCCTTCAACCCCCGAAAGGGGAAACCCTCCACTGCAAGCAAGGTTACTAGTCTAATACATTCCACTTTGGGAGATGCCTTCTCTTATAAAATGACACTTCATTTACTTCAGAAATCATCTCCTGACCAGCTCTGATTCTCTAATCTCTGGTCATTCTCATCGAATGCTTGTCTCACACAAGTCATTCCCTTTCACATCCAACACACACATTCCCTTTGCTACCACTTCCGAATCTGAGCACAATTCAGAGGAGGATCCATAGCAAAGAACAACAATAAACTAGTAAACCTCCTTCCACGTCTCGCAAACGTGGGGGGACCCCACGACCTGCGTTAGGAAAGGTTGAACCCTTCAACCATTCTGCCTAGCCAATCCAGCTACCACCGTTGGTCTTGTATTTGTTGCATCAACAAGTTGGCGCCCACCGTGGGGCTACGCCGCTATTTCTTCTCAAAAAAAGACCTAGTAGTGTAGCTCTCTTCACTTAAAACCACCATGTCTGAAAGTGGATCCCCGGAAGAAGTGAATCAGATTCCAAACACTTCTACTCCGGGTAGTAGCCAAGCTCACGTGGCTATACCAACTTCTTTCTCAACTCCGGGGAGCACACCCGAGTTCCTCAACTTCAACACACCAACTCCGTCCAGATCTGGAGTTCCGTCTCCCAACATCGGTGTCTCCGATGCCCCATCATGTGTTGAACTCACCCCTGAAGGGGTTGCCAACAATTTCCTGGTGCTAAGGTCCCTCCTCAACCAGCACGTGAGTAAAGAAAGAGAAAAGGGAGTGAGGATTCGTCTAGACTACGATGAACCTGAACCAACATTGTCCCCTGGGCCACCTCCCCCTCTCTTTGCAACAAGAAGTGAGGCTGGTCCCAGTAACCTTTCAAACCCTCACCCTTATCTGTCCACTATGACAAATCCTACGGTGCATCCTATCTTCTCTTCCCAACCGATTACTAGTGGTGCTCCTTTGGGACATGAGCTGACTCTTGACCTGCTCCTACAATCCCCAGTGACAAGCTATCCAGCATCTACTACAACTACGTGGGAGCAAGCTCTGTCCGTGCTCCCCTTAGCACGAAGTGCTGTTATGAGCGCTCCCCTCGGGATAAACTGCTCCGCTGGCCCAGGAAGCCTTCAAGGCTTCAACCCCATGACCAACATGATGACCCAGATGATGGCCAACTTCCCATGGCAACACTTCATCAATCAAGTGCTTGCCACTCAGGGAAATAACGGCAATAGCAGTAATGTGGATGCAAGGACTGAAGAAGACTTGGCTAAACCATACAAGCCAAGTAACCTTTCATGCTTTTCAAGGCAGATAACCGATTATGATTTCCAGTCAAAGATCAAAATTCCGGCCCACATCAGGACATATGATGGGACTGAAGATCCTGAGGACCATCTTCAGATCTTCACCGGTGCAGCTCGGATAGAGAAATGGTCCAACGCTGAGTGCTGCCTAATGTTCATGCAAACTCTTGTTGGATCCGCCAGGATCTGGTTCAACGATTTACCTGCTCAAAGCGTTCGAAGCTTTGACGATCTCAGCAAGGGTTTCCTGGCCAATTTCTCCCAACAAAGACGATATGTCAAAGACGCAACAGTGATCTTCAGATAAAACAACGTGATGATGAAAGTCTCCGTGCTTTCATCGAACGATACAAGAAGGAAGGTCTGACTTACGTAGGGTCCGATGAGAAAATGAGGGTGGCTGGCTTCATGAATGCCATCACCTCTAAGTACCTTACAAGGGATTTCAACAAATCTCTACCCAAGACCTTAGAAGAAGCTCTTGAAAGGGCTGAAGCCCACATCCGGGGAGAGGAGGCAGTAGACATTAAGGAACAAAGAAAAAGAGGGTCCGGCTGGAGAAGCAACAGTCCATCCAGAAAAAGAGGAAACTTCAACTCCTATGACCGGCGGTCAAAGGGTTCAGACCCTCGAAGGTCTGAAGGTCGGAACCTTTCAAGCAGGGAAAAAGGCATAAGTTTCACACCCCTCACAAAGACCCCTCAAGAAATCCTTGCAACAGAAGAAGTTAAACAAAACTTTCGGCCTCCTAGACCTCTCCCCAAAAGCAGGAAAAACGAGAACTCCACCCAATACTGCGAGTTTCATGAAGAAAAAGGTCACCACACCAATGATTGCTTCCAACTCAAGAAAAGAATAGAAGAAGCTGTTAAGTCCGGAGAACTCGCTCATTTGGTAAAGGGAGTCCGGGACAAAATGGCTGAAGGAAAGGGTAAGGAAGTCAATATGGTAGATTTCGATGGAAAGGTTCCTCACAAGAGGCAGAGGTTGGAAGCTTGGGAGCTTCAGTGTGTCTGTTTCCCCCTACGGAGAATGACCCTCTCTCTAGCCCTCTCGTGGTAGAAGCAACCGTGGGAACGTTGCAAACATGCAAGGCATACATAGACACGGGGGCAGCCACTGAAATCATGTTCGAAAAATTCTTCAACCAATTGAGCAATGAAGAACGTTCAAGGCTTCAACCCTCTGGAACCTCTATAAAAGGGATCACTGACATACCTCTCAAGCCTTTAGGGCAACTGACACTTAATGTTTGTTTCATTGAAGGTTTAAAAGAAAGAACCCAACCACTCACCTTTGTGGTTATCAACATCCTCTCAAGCTATGATGTGATCATCGGAAGACCAGGACAGTGTGCATTTTACATGGCCGTGTCTGTTGGCCATGGCACAGACAAATTTCCCACAGAAAGAGGCATAGCAACCCTTCAACCCTCTCAGGAAGCCTACATGGTTGAAGGTGAAAGTTCAAACAGTGAAGAAGACAGGCAAAGGTTGGTCATAAACCCTAAATACCCTGAACAAAGAATAAGGGTCAACCCAGACCTTTCTCAAGAGACCCTTTCATACCTTGAAAAATTGCTAACACACTACAACGATGTATTCGCTTGGTGTCCTGAAGATATGACCGGGATCCCCCGGGACATTGCCGAGCACGAGTTGAGAATACCACCGGAGGTCAAGCCTGTGGTCCAGAAGAAAAGAAGTTTGGCACCTGAGAGAAGTCTGGCAGCCTGCCAAGAGGTTGAAAAGCTTGTGTCAGCCGGTATTCTCCGAGAAGTCAAGTACCAGTCATGGGTTGCAAACCCGGTTATGGTCAAGAAGCCTGACAACTCTTGGAGGATGTGCATAGACTTTAAGGATCTTAACAAAGCTTGTCCTAAGGATTGCTATCCACTACCAGAAATTGATCTCAAAGTTGACTCCCTCACAGGCTACTCGTTCAAATGCTTTCTTGATGCATACAAAGGCTATCACCAAATCCTCATGAAAAAAGAGGATGAGGAAAAGACAGCCTTTTACACGGACAAAGGGATCTTTTGCTATCAAAAGATGCCTTTCGGCCTCAAAAATGCAGGAGCAACCTATCAACGGCTCGTTGACAAAGCCTTCGAAAGCCAAATTGGCAAAAACATGGAGGCATATGTCGATGACTTGGTTATTAAAAGCAAGACGGAATATCAAATGCTCGATGATATTCAAGAAACTTTCAAGAACCTCAGAAAGGTTAACATGAAGCTTAATCCGGAAAAGTGTTCATTTGGATTCGAGGAAGGAAAATTCTTGGGCCACATTGTTGGAAAACAAAGCATCAAAGCCAACCCTAACAAAGTGAAAGCCGTCCTTGAAACCAAGCCACCAAAGACTAAAAAGGAGGTTGAAAGCTTGAACGGGAAGCTCGCAGCCTTGAAGCGTTTTACCTCAAAGTTAGCCGAAAGATCTCTGCCCTTCTACAAAACGCTCAAGAACTGCTCAGATAAGAAGGATTTCAAGTGGACTGAAGAAGCTGAAGAAGCTTTCAACCAGATGAAGCAACATCTAGCTTCCCTACCAGACATTGCGGCACCAAAAACCGGGGAGTTAATATCGGTGTACCTCTCAATCACGGATGAGGCCATCAGTGCAGTCCTCACCATTGAGCGAGACAAGGCCCAGGTACCCGTTTATTTTTTCAGCAAAACTTTAAAATTAGCTGAAACGAAATATCCTCCCCTTGAAAAACTTGCCTTAGCCTTAGTTCAAACAGCTAGAAGGCTTCGAAGGTATTTCCAAGCACACCCCATACAAGTGGTCACCGACTGTCACACCTCGAATTTCCACGTGTAACCGGTGGGCCCGGTAGGGGAGTATCGTGACGTGGTTGGCAACATAATAGTCAAACAACACAATATTTAAATGCACAGCGGAAGCAAAGTATAGATTCATTTCAACCAACGATATTGTAATATTAAGTATCACAATTAGTCGAATATAAATCCACAGGTAGATCAAAATAAAAGGAAATAAATGTTCAACAGTCTATGACATCCAAGCTGGCGAGACTTATTGTGGATGCTAGGAGACAAGCCAGCCTATTACGCGTAGTACCTGCACTTAACCTTTTTAAGAAAAATACGTCAGTTTACACTGGTAAATACAATCAACCGACTCATTTTAAAAAGAGTTTAAGAAAATGCATTTAAGGCACAAGGCACAAATAATATTTTATAACTTGGGATAATTATTTGAATATAATACTTGTAAGGATTTACATGTTCCTTATGCGTTCAGTAACCCGGATCGAGCCGGGTTAAAGATCAATGGACACACCACTTTATTTATGAGACACTGACAGGTGTACGCCTACACCTGAGTGCTAAGGTCGTGGCCATTTCGTAAAATGATGCCAGGGATATCCGGGACACGGTCATTAACCCCCCAAAGGCTTAAAGCAAACAAAACAAGTTAAACGAGACATCTCAATACTTTAATCATCATTCAATTAAAGATTCAATGCTCGACCAAGCGGTATTTTATATACCGTACCCCAAGCCCGTATAGGGAAAATAAGTTAAAAGTATTTACCTGAGCAAGTATAATTCAAAATCAGCGAGTGCAAGTATCTTTTACCGGTTCTCCTAATCTGGAACGAAGGTTTATAATAACCTATTAGAATCCTAACGGGTCTTTAGTTAAGCTTACGCTTAGACGGGTTAGTTTTAAAGATACGGTTCGTACGCACGATTAAGCGAAGACCGGATAGAATGTGATTTAGACCCGACAAGTTTGAAGACTTGCTTAATATGGGTATATGATACACATTCTGGATTTTGAGATAAAACCGATAAGGTTTGACCCGTTTCGGCTAATTTATGTAAACTAGTTACATAAACTGAACCGAACGCGTATGAAGCGTAACGGTTAACCATAAGAGTCCTAAACAGGTTTCCTAAGTTAACATGCCTTAAATATGTCATGATATCAGTAGGATACCTTCCGTTATGCCCAAAACGAGTTTAATCTCATATTAAGCCCCGTAGGGGTATTTTGGTCATTTTAAAGATTATAAAAGGGATTAATTCCATTTCTGTAAACCGGGTCTGAATAAATCAGTAAATTAGTTTATTTTAACAGGTTATAACATTTGGTTATAAGTCTTATATGTCAAAATAGTTTTAAACCCTAACTATGCGTATAATACGCGTATAAAGCCGTTTTAAGCGACGTACGGGTTAAAATAGGATTCTGAGTTTCCTGATAAGTTAAAAAGGTTCAAAACACTTTATTTAATATTTAAAATCAGTAGCAATTGGATTGGTGTCAAAAGGTTTTGTAAAACTCATTTTATGGCCGAAAAGGGTATATTCGGTATTAACCGAATTAAGGCACTAATCCTAGCTTATGATCAGTTTAAAAATAATTAAAAATCTTCAAAAATCCCAAAATATTATATTACATCAGTGGGTAAAAGGTTTGGTGTTAAAAATGGGTTTTTGATAGGCGTTACGCTAATGACGTCATTTAATTACTAAGAATCGCTATAATTACGTCATTAAGCATAACTCCTAATCTGGACCTCCGCTTGAGGTGAAAATTTACAGACATGTCTAATAATCAGTAACTAAGATTGTTTTACTTTCATATCTCCAAAAATCTCGTTTTATGATCATAAGGGCATTACGGTCAATATTTAGGCGATTAACGGAAACATCGGACAATTAAGGATTCATGTGGTATAAACGCAGAGGGTTATACCAACATGTAACTAGGTCCTAATGGAACTTTAAGGCATGTCTAAACCTATCTAAACTGGGTCAGAACTGAGGTCAAAGCAAAAGTCAAACTTTTGCGTCTTTCGGTTCCGAATCGGTTCAAAACAGAAAGTTGTCGAATCAAACAAGCGTAGACAAGTTTTTATACCTATTATCAGTTTATAAGAATGATAAAATAGGTGATACGCCTTTTACATCGTTAATCATGCGTTAAATCGAAAATACCATTTCTGTTGACTTTTTCGGACAACGTTTGACTCGACAAACGACCTAGTTAGGATTGGAATCAGTGGGTGCCCTTTTAAGGGTTTAAAGCCCACATGATTACCAACATATAACAACTTTCGATTCGACAAAACCCTGGACCATTTGTGTTTTATCGTGAAGTCAAACCGTAGTTACGACGGTTTGATTTCTAGGCTATAAACTAAGCATAACTGAAATAGAGAAGATCAAGGGTACTTACACTTGTCTAATGGATGATTTGGAATGCTTGGGATCTGCTTGAATGCTCCAGAAATGATCAGGAAGTGAATGCAAGATGAATGCAAAGAATGTGGGTCTTTTATATTAATTCAAACATCTTGGATCATCAACACATAAGTCTAGGAGTGTTACCAAATGACCAACATGTGTCCTACAAGCTAAAAACCACCTTAGGCAGCCCAAGGTATCGAAAAACTTGCATGTAAGTCGGTTAGAAACACAACAGGCAGCTGTCTGTTATTTTTCGCATCTGCAAGTCTGATGCGGCTCGCTTGGGCTTTTGTTAATCCTGATGCGGGCCGCCTGGGCCATCCAGATCAGGTAAACATGTTTCTCTTAATTGCATTTTGGTCCTTGGTCCCCCGAAAGGTCGTTTTCACTTGTTTTCCAGAGTTCTTATCCTATAATATTGACATATGGGGGCTTTAAGACTTATACCCACTTTGTAAAGTCCTCGGGTAACTTTGTGATCACCCGAAAAGCCCTAAATTACAATGTTGACGATTTTAACCCTCACACACGAATTTTATCACAACTTTCTCATATAGTAACGAAACTTGGTGAAATTTTTATGGTACATTCTAGTGAGCATATTTAATCGTTACAAGGCTTCGGGTTTGCTAAAAGGTCACTCAGAGGTATATCTTAACATGTTGACACATTTAACCCCTGTAGTTTGTAATCTCTCACTTTCTTTCACAATTCGCTTCGTATGATCCATGATCCATTCGTTTAAGGTTATAAACATCATGTAGGGTTATTGTAAAGTATATTTATTCATTGTTGACACTTTGAACCCTTATATTTACACAGTTTCAGTGCTTGTCAACTTTAGTCCTTCAAGAACATTCTTTCACACGTTCAAACTTATGACACGTGTCAACACATTATAGGACGTAAATTTTCGAGGTGTTACATCCTCACCCCCTTAAAAGAAATCTTGACCTCGAGATTTACTGAAATAGATAAGGGTACTTTTCTTTCATCGTGGATTCAACCTCCCACGTGTATTCGGGACCTCTACGGGCATCCCATTTGACCTTAACAATAGGCACGTGCTTTCTTCGAAGTTTCTTAACCCGTCTATCCTCAATCGACAAAGGTTTTTCAACAAATCTTAAGCTCTCATCTATATGCACATCTGAATGTGGTATAACCAGTGATTCGTCAGCGAAACACTTTTTCAGATTGCAGATGTGGAACACATTGTGAATTCCACTGAGCTCTTCGGGTAAGTTTAACTTATAGGCAACTGACCCGACACGTTCGATAACTTCAAAAGGTCCTATGTATCTCGGGCTTAGCTTGCCTTTCTTACCAAATCGCATCACTCCTTTCCAAGGTGACACTTTAAGTAGGACTTTGTCACCTACTTCGAAGTGAAAATCCTTACGACTTGGGTCAGCGTAACTCTTCTGCCTATCCCGGGCAGCTTTGAGACGATCACGAATCTGGACAATCTTGTCCATCGTCTCGAACACTATCTCTGGTCCAGATAACTGGACATCTCCAACTTCTGCCCAACAAATGGGCGATCTACACTTTCTACCGTATAATGCCTCAAAAGGCGCAGCCTTAATGCTGGTATGGTAGCTATTGTTGTAGGAGAATTCAACTAATGGTAGGTGCTTATCCCAGCTACCACCTAAGTCAATTGCACATGCACGAAGCATGTCTTCCAACGTTTGAATAGTACGCTCACTCTGACCGTCTGTCTATGGATGGTAAGCCGTACTAAAGTTCAAACGTGTGCCCAGAGATTGTTGGAAGCTTTTCCAGAAATGTGACGTGTATCTAGTATCTCGGTCAGAGATAATAGACACAGGTATGCCATGTAAAGCTACAATCTTATCCACGTACAGTTGGGCTAACATATCGGAGCTGTAGGTCTCCTTAATGGGTAGGAAATGTGCTGACTTCGTCAGTCGGTCAACTATCACCCAGATGGTGTCATTTCCTTTCCTTGTCTTGGGTAACTTGGTGATAAAATCCATAGTTACCATTTCCCACTTCCAAGTAGGAAGTTCAGGCTGTTGTAGCAAACCTGACGGTTTTTGATGTTCTGCCTTGACTTGCGCACACGTCAAGCATTTAGCTACATAGATAGCTACAGACTTCTTCAAGCCTATCCACCAATAGTTTGCCCTTAGATCCTGGTACATTTTATCAGCTCCAGGATGAACAGAATATTTAGAGCTGTGGGCTTCCTGGAGGATAACATCTCGGAGTCCTCCATAAATTGGAACCCATATTCGTCCATTCAATCTAAGAATTCCATCCTTACTAAGAGATAACTGCTCCTCAGTTACTCCTAGCTTTTCGTTAGGATAGTTAGCTTCCAACACAGCTTCCTTCTGTGCAGCTAACAACCTTTCTATCAAATTGTTCTTTATTTCCATGCGCTTGGCATTGATTCGGATGGGTTTCACCTTCTCCTTCCGACTCAAGGCATCGGCGACTACATTCGCCTTGCCGGGATGGTATCTTATTTCATAATCATAATCATTCAGAGTTTCCATCCAACGGCGTTGCCTCATGTTCAAGTCCTTCTGGTTGAACAGATGTTGAAGGCTTTTGTTATCAGAATAGATCACACATTTTATTCCATATAAGTAGTGCCTCCACAGTTTTAGTGCGAATACAACGGCACCCAATTCCAAGTCATGGGTGGTGTAATTCTTTTCGTGCACCTTTAACTGGCGTGAAGCATAAGCAATGACTTTGCCTTTCTGCATAAGCACACAACCCATCCCGGTGTGTGATGCATCACAATAAACTACAAATTCCTCTATTCCATCAGGCAATGTCAGTACCGGAGCATTGCTCAACTTTTGTTTCAAAATATCAAAGGATTCCTGCTGCTTAGGACCCCAGTCAAACTTAATCTTCTTACGTGTCAACGAAGTCAGGGGTGCAGCAATCCTTGAGAAATTTTCAATGAATCGCCTATAGTATCCTGCCAAACCTAGGAAGCTACGTATTTCTGTAGGCGTCTTTGGCTCATGCCAATTGATGACAGCTTCAACTTTAGCGGGATCTACTTGGATACCACGCTCACTAACAACATGTCCAAGAAATTGGACTTCCCGAAGCCAAAATTCACACTTCGAGAACTTGGCATAGAGCTTTTCTTTATGAAGTAGTTCCAGAATGCAGTGAAGATGCTTCTCATGGTCAGCTTGGTTCTTTGAGTAGATAAGAATGTCGTCGATGAAGACGATGACGAATTTATCTAAGTGCGGCTTGCAAACGCGATTCATGAGATCCATGAACGCGGCCGGTGCATTAGTGAGCCCAAAAGGCATCACTAGGAACTCGTAATGACCATAACGAGTCCTAAATGCTGTTTTGTGCACGTCTTCATCTCTAACCTTCAATTGATGGTAGCCTGACCTCAAGTCAATCTTCGAGAAGAAACTTGCCCCTTGTAGTTGATCGAACAGATCGTCGATTCTGGGCAAAGGATACCTATTCTTGATAGTGACCTTATTAAGCTTGCGGTAGTCGATGCACAGACGCATCGATCCATCCTTCTTCTTGACAAATAAAACTGGTGCTCCCCAAGGAGACGAACTAGGTTTGATGAAACCTTTGGCTAGCAATTCATCTAGCTGCGTTCTCAATTCCTTCATCTCTGTTGGTGCCAATCTATAAGGCGCCCTTGCTACCGGTGCTGATCCAGGAATAATGTCAATTCTGAATTCTACTTGTCTATCTGGTGGCAAACCAGGTAGTTCTTCAGGAAAAACACCAGGGTATTCAGAAACGACGGGGATGTCCCCAATCATGGGCTTCGGCTCATCAATAATCACTTGTGCCATGTAGATGACACAACCCTTCTTCAAACACTTAGAGTCTTTGAGTATAGACATTTTCTCGGGCAGCCCATACTGGGTATCTCCCTGGATAGTAAGTGATTCACCAGACGGAGTCTTGATCATCACTTGCTTCTTATTGCAAATAATCTGGGCCTGGTTATTAGATAACCAGTCCATACCCAAAACTATGTCGAAACCGGCTAGTTTTAAAGGAAGTAGGGACAAAGGAAAAGAGTGGTTCTTAATGGATATGAAACATCCATCTAATAAGGTTGAAGCGGTTTCTAAAGTGCCATCTGCTAGTTCCACCTCATACTTCACACTTAAAGTCTTAACAGGTAATTTCAACAATTCACAAAACTTATTATCTACGAACGACTTATCAGCGCCTGAATCAAATAACACTCTCGCATAAACATCATTTACGAGAAAGGTACCTGTTATCACATTGTCGTCCTTGACGGCTTCCTTAGCATCCATCCTGAAGACCCCAGCATTGGTCTTTTTAGCCTCTTCCGGCTTCTTGGCATATTTTGGGCAATTGGTCCTGATGTGCCCTTTTTCATTGCAACCGTAGCAGGTCGCATCCTTTATCTTCTTGCAATCCAAGGTTTTGTGTTCCTTGGATTTGCATAACCCACATGCAAAAGGTTTCGATTGTGATTGTGAGTTGGATTCAAACCTGCACTTTCCAAAGTGCTGTCTCTTGCAGATTTTGCATCTGGGTTTTTCACCCGACTGCTGACCATCCTTCTTAAATCCTGACCCCTTCTTATGGTCATTGTTTCCCTTCTGCTTCTTGTTTGAACGTCGTGAGTTGTCATCCTCACGCTTCCTCTTTTCGGTATCAGCGTTCCTCTGCGATCTCAGTCTAACCGCATCCAAGGTAAGAGACAATGATATGTCTGCTACAGACCGAAAAGTAGTTGGTCTTGAGGCCTTCACACTTGCCTTGATCTCCGGGGCCAAACACCCGATAAAACGAGCTATACGTTTAGGTTCCGGAGTTACCAAATATGGAACCAACCTTGACAAAGTGTTGAAACTGGTAAGGTAGGCCTGACAGTCTAGGTTTCTCATGACCAGCGCCAAGAAGTCAGATTCAATTCTCTTAACCTCGTGTTGAGGGCATAAATTTTCCTTGATCAGTGCCATGAACTCTTCCCAGGTCATATTGTACAACGGGATTTTCCCCGTAGCTTGGATCAAAGATCTCCACCAAGCTAATGCTTCTCCCTTGAAAGACTGTGAGACAAACTTCACAATATCTCTATTATGGCAACCACTGATATCCACTACAGTATCCATCTCGTCCAACCAAGTCATGCAATCAACAGCTCCTTTTTCCCCAGTGAAGTCCCTGGGTTTGCACGAGACGAAGTACTTATAGGTGCAACCCCTATTACGGGGTTCTTGATTCCGCATGACTCTTTGGGATGGAGCACTCCTCTGGTTTGATGAGTGGTGAGAATTACTGTTGTGGGCAGTGTGAGTCCTGGAGGGTGTTCTGGAGTGTGGTGCAGATTGGGTCCTTGC
>CM060407.1:12350587-12498284 GCA_030545235.1 Helianthus tuberosus
AGCTTTTTTTTAGGTTTTTTTAGTTAGTTTTCTAGTTTTCTCATTTATATGTAGTTTTCTCATGATTCTCTCCCTATATATATATATATATATATATATATATATATATATATATATAGGTAAATGATCCTGTACAAAGTCATACTTTTGTAAGAAGTGTGAGAAATAATTTGGTGATGACAAGTGTCCTCTATCTTAATTAATTCAAAAGGGTATATTAGTAATTTACACTTCTTATCAATTAATTGACTTTCAAGATAACTGGAAAAAAAAAAACTGTTGTCCTATTTTTTTGCAAGATCCAATTCGATTTTAACCTACGTATCATTTCTTCATCATCTTAATCGCAACCCTCTCCAAGTTGTTCAAGATCTGTTCGAGTTTGTTCCAGTAGTTGCGGTTGTTATTTCTGTAGTTGCCGACTGCTATTATTGTTGATGATCCAGTGTGGATCTCAGGTTTTGTTGTATTAGATCCGTCTTGTGGATCTGCAGCTGTTATTAGTTATGTGTGTTTAAAACACCACACCATGAACAATGTCTACAGATAAAACACCATGACTTGAATCATAGTCATGGTGTTTTAAAATCTGGGAATGTTTTTGTTTTGATAAAACACCACGCCATGAACAATGTCTCCTGATAAAACACCATGACTTGAATCATAGATGTTTAAAACACCACAGCATGAACAATGTCTACAAATAAAACACCATGACTTGAATCATAGTCATGGTGTTTTAAAAATCTGGGAATGTTTTTGTATTGATAAAACACCACGCCATGAACAATGTCTCCTGATAAAACACAATGACTTGAATCATAGATGTTTTAAAACACCACGCCATGAACAATGTCTCCAGATAAAACACCATGACTTGAATCATAGTCATGGTGTTTTAAATCTGGGAATGTTTTGTATTTGATAAAACACTACGCCATGAATCTGATTATAGAGCCATTTATGATAAAGTATGAAGAAATTCGCTGATTTTTTGGAGATTGATGACGGTTACCATATAATTCGCTGATCTTTAGGAGATTGATGGGTGGTTTTCAAACGGTTACCATATTTGAAATCTTGGAAAAGTCACTATTGCCCTTCAATTTTTACATAAGGTCCTTCTAATTAAAACACAATTTACATTTTATACCCTATTGATCTCAACCATTAGATAAAATATCCAATGGTTTAAAACACTTCTTACCCTTCTTACATTTTAGACACTTTTTACCATATCCCTACCCTATATATATATATAGGATGAGGATCATTACAGAACACTAAATATTGCGGGAACAAAAAGAACAATTCTAAATCATTAAATTTTGGGATTTAAGGTAGATATTTTTTCAAATTTTATGTTTCTTACATTAGTATGTGTATTACATATACATAAAAAAACCATATGTTTTTACCTACACATAGCCTACATACATGTAGGTAATTTAAACTACACATAACCTACCTATGTGTAGGTTATATAAAAAATGAAATTTTTTCATATTTTATTTTAAATTCTAGTGTGAGAAACAATAAATCATACATTTGTAACAGTTTCATTTACTTTTGATGTTTTTAGGATTGAAAAAATGAGTAATTTATTTTGTTCTGCGTGTTCTCGCAATATTTAGTGTTCTGCATAGAACCTTCCCCTATATATATATATATATATATATATATAGTGGAGGGTTCAAATGAGAAGAAAATTTTTGTAAGAATAAAAAAGAACAATCTTCAACCAATAAGAATGATTCTTTTTACTTCATTTAATTTTTGTCTTTAATATAGGTGTAAGGGTATATTGGTAAAACTAGATAGATCATTAATTGTTAGTCTTCCTTTTTAATAGCTAACTAAATTAAAATTGTAACTTATTTTAAAAAAAAAAATATTTTTTCAAAGAAGAAAAACATTATTTTAAAGTGTAGGATAAAGTATGAGGTGTGTAGGATGAATTACGAGTTGTGTAGGATAAATTTTAGCATGTGTAGGATAAATTTCAAAAACGTGTAGGATAAATTTTGATGTGTCTAGGCAAAAATTTTAGTGTGTAGGATGATAGTCTTTATGACTAATTAATTAGTCAAAAAATAATAATAAATGAGATGAGAGAAAAACTATTTAATATTTTACAATTGTACCATTTGTTCTTTTTCTTCTCAATTTAATTTTCTTCTCAAATGAACATCCCCCTATATATATATATATATATATATATATATAGGGTTGGGTTATATGGAAAACCCCATCTTTTTGAGAAAACCTTGGAAACCCAACCTCATCCATTGATTTAAATAGATCTAAATAGATCAATGGTCCTCATTTGTTTAGAGGATTCTTGCCTTTAAAAACAATATAATACTCCATGCAAGTACAAGTTAAGGGCAATATGGGTAATGAAAAAGCAACTTTATTGACTTTGGAAAACACAAAACGTCTGAATGTCTCTATCAACTCATCTAACAACCATAGCCACGCCAATCTCTCTCCTCTCCGTCTAATTCTACAAAAAGCTTCAACCTTTAGAAGCAAATGAAGGGTCTGAATGTCTCTATAATTTGTTGTTTTAGAGAGAGAACGATGGCACGATGAATGTTTTTAGAGAGAGAGAGTTGATGTTTTAGATAGAGAAACAATAATCTTTATTTTTTAGAGAGAGAGAGAGAGTTGAATGTTCAAGTGTGTGTGAGAGAAGAAGGTTTGAAGACCTTCTTCGTGTTCATCGGACGGTTCTAGATCCGGTAAGTGTTCTTGAAATATCATTTCACAGTTGATTTTTTGTTGAAATGGTTGTTAATATGTTTTTGTGGGCTGAAAGTGTTCTAGTAATGGTTAATGTTCATGTATTTTAAATAAATCCAAAACTTTAGGATGAGATTTTAAACGGGTTTTTTTGTTGGTTTGGTTGCTTGTTTGGGGCTTTTGATCTTAACAATAATTGTTTTTTTGTTGGTTTGGTTGCTGGTTTGGGCTTTTGATCTGAACAATAAGTGTTTTTTTTGTTGGGTTGCTTGATTTACAGAGACAGACCCATAACATGTGTTAAGCACCTGTTAGAATGATATATAACGTGTGTTGATTTACAGAAACAGATCCATAAAAGATATTCAATTGACAAGCTGGATGGATGTAGGCGACGTTAATGCGGGGACATTGAATAAGTCACATCCTTTGGGAAAGAACTCTTCGTTCATTTATAACATGTGTTAGTGGTTCATGTTGTAACAGAACACCATGATGTAACCTGACATGTGTTCATGTATAACATGTGTTAAGCCCCTGTTAGAATGATATATAACGTGTGTTAACCTTTTGTTAATTAAAAAAAAACAAGTAATATCTATTTTATTTTTGTTGATGTTTAAAATATCCGATAATGTGGATACTGAGCGTAAAACTTGTACAAGTAATAAATGTACAAGTTAGTATGTAACGTGTAATATGAAACGAGCCATTTATGGTAACACATGTACCGGTAATTTTGGAATATATAATATGAAACGGGTCATTTGTTTTGCAGATTTTGGAATGTATAACATGTGTTAAGCCTCTGTTATAATCTTTTTGTAACCTGACATGTATTCATGTATAAGCTAGTGGTTTACAAAACACCATGATGTGTATATACTGATCTAACATGTGTTACAATTTGTCTGTTCGGAACATGTAATTGCTTAACATGTGACAAGGGTGAAAACAGTCGACGGGGGCGATGAGTTTGATGGTGAGCTTAGTTAATATCGTAATCTTGTTGTAACCCCACTTGTATACATATGATAACATGTAAGCATCCATTATAACCCGACTTGTATTCATGTATATGAAAGTGGTTTGCAAAACACCATGATGTGCATATACTGACCGTAACACGTGTACAAGTTAATATGGAACATACAAGTTAATATTGTAACACCGTATACCTGGGATAACATGTGTTAAGCCTCTGTTATAATCTTGGTTTAACCCAACATGGTGTCATGTATAAGCTAGTGGTTTCTAAAACACCATGATTTGTATATACATACTGTAACATGTGTTACGCGCCTGACATGTATAACGTGTGTTAAGCCTCTATTATAACGTGTGTTAAGACTTCCAGAATGGATGCATAAACTCCAATAGTAACTTAATAACAACATAGTATACCTGATATAACGTGTGTTAAGCCTCTTTTATAACGTGTGTTAAGACTTCCAGAATGTGTTAAGTCCATACCGTTTTAACATCATGTACTAGACAAAACAATAAGAGTCTCACATTACATATTACTAGTAAACGAAAATACATAGCACTAAGAAAATGGTGGAGCTTCCTTTGACAGTCTGCCTTAGCTTTTCAACGGCTACCTTTGCTGTCTTAGCTTTTCAGCGGCTACCCTTGCTTTATTGTTTGGGTCGGTCTTGAAACAGTTTGTAAACATGTGGGTGTGCGTATGCCAGGGAAGTTATAAAAATGTGTTTTCATGTCACACGTAACACGTGTTACGTTGTACATGGGTTTCATGTCACATGTAACACATGCATGTCCGAGAAGTTCAAACTATAACACGTGTTAGTTGTGTTGTGCTGTAACATAAACATGGTCATGATCCTTGAGCATCTGATCCACGTTTGACGAAACCAACGGTCCCGAGAATTGGATCTTATTTCCCTTGTATCCATCACCGTCCTAATAACAAAAAGATAAGATAACCTTTAAGTGGTTAACCAGACATAAATATTAACACATTCATAGCCAGAAAATCCTTTTTCTCAAATAACATCACAAAAACAGTTACTATTCAGATCAAAAGCCCCAAACAAAGCAACCAAACCAACAAAAAATAGTTACTATTCAGATCAAAAGCCCAAACAAGCAACCAAACCAAGCACAACTTTTTAACACAAAAATAAAAACCTGCAAATTACATAAACATTTACCCCTTTTAAGAACCATTTTAACAAAAAAAAAAATCATGTTTCATCTCTAAAACAGCCATTACACAAAAACCTATTAACAACCATTTTAACAAAAACATCAAGTGTGAAATGATTTTTTAAAATAAAATACTCAAGAGATTGTTGTTTCTCTATCTAAAACAGCAACTTTCTCTCTCTAAAACACTTACCGGATCTAGAACCATGCGATGAACACGATGAAGATCTTCAAACTTGCTTCTCTCTGTGTGTTCTTGGTGTTCTTGATAAACATGATGAAGATTGTTGTTTCTCACTCTAGAAATCAGCTTTCAACAAGCATGAGCACAACCGAGATGAAGATGACGACGTGAGATGAAGGATGAACACACCCGAAAATCAGCTTCGAAATAAGCATGAACACACCCGAGATGAACAAGAAGAAAATTGTTGTTTCTCTCTCCAAAACATTAGCTTTCTCTCTCTATAACACCAAGAACAAGCTTCATCATGTTTGGGATCAGACGATCTGGTGACATTAACTCATGCGTTGTTGGTGGAGTCTCCATGGACATTAATGGTGGAAGGAATATATGTTCCAGAGATGAAGTTCATGGACTCTACTCAAATGTCTTTATTATAAGGTAAAAGATAAAGATGGAGGTTTTGAAAGTACACTGGGAAGTGAGTTGTATAATTATGGTTGTCAAATCAAAGGTAGCAAGTAATCTTCTTGGGTAAAGTAAGCTAGAAGTAAAAATACAATTATGCCATTCTCTACAAATGTAAGATGATTTTTTCTATGCACACGTGGATAAATGTGGACCATGCATTGGGTTTGCAAGGTTTTCTCAAATTCAAGGGTTTTCCATATAACATTATCCTATATATATATATATATATAGGGGAAGGATGTATAGAAAACCCACTTTAATTTAGAAAACCCGGGAAACTCAAAGCTCCCGATGTTTTTTTTTTTTGAAAAAATTTATGCATGTTATATACATGTTTTTAAGAGTTTTGGGCAAAAAAAAATCAAAAAGCGCCGAGTAGATATTTTTTAAAAAAATAAACAAGTTTTGGTGTAACATATATTACATTCATCTGACATATTTGTAACATGTGTTACACCAAAACTTGTTTATTTTTTTTAAATATCTTCTCGGCGCTTTTTTGATTTTTTTTGCCCAAAACCCTTAAAAACATGTATATAACATGTATAAATTTTTTCAAAAAAAAAACATCGGGAGCTTTGAGTTTCCCGGGTTTTCTAAATTAAAGTGGGTTTTCTATAGATACTTACATTATATATATATATATATATATATATATATATATATATATATATAATATATTATATATATATTGCATCCAAAAGTGGTAAAACGGAAAAAAGGGGGTCATGTATACTCATGGTTTTGCAAAGCTTTCCGATTTGACACGAGTTGACGAGTTTATGAGAATGGAGAAACGAAGGTGTGTGCGTTTATGGAATTTGTAGGAAGTTTGGATTTGGAATTAATAATGAAAGTATATGTACACGAAAATATATTATGTCTAAATACTCGTTTGGACACTAAGTTTTCATGTGTTTTCATGGGTCCTAACGTGCCCATTAGAATCACAAACGAGGAATAAAGAACGAAGATAGAATAACCTAAGTTCATAACATCGAACCATAATCTGGTTAGTATTATGAATTCGGCTAAATATATATATTTTATATTATATAGTATAAGTCCATCATGTATTATCATGTAGTGTCATATAAGTCAAGCATGGAGGTAGAATGATAAACATCCATTAAACCTCTTTGTATGAATTCACCAAAGCACAATGTTATCAACGTAGTTGATAACCCGGTTGGTCATGAATAATAATAAAGTACGACTAACTAGTTCATCAAGTAGCAAAGTAAGATCAACCCAGGTGTTCCATATCCATCATGGTAAATGTTGGAGGTGCGGCGGAGTTGTGTTACTTTGAGTCTTGGAAGCTACTTGGAAGAATATAGTAAACATCAAGTGAGGTGGTGGAACAAGTTTGGAAAGCCAACGCTTCCATGGTTCACACCTTCACCAAAACACATGTCTCACCATATTGAACATTGTGAGCTTGGATGGTTTCAACACTTGTAGGTTGTCTAAAACCTTGTCAAAACAGAAAGTTTAAGAGGTTCTTGGACCTCTAAACTCATCTCTAAACTCATGAGAATCGACTCCATTCAAGCACCATAACCATAGGCTTGGTTAGGAACAAGATAGGTGCAAGACTCTTACAAGAAAGTTAAGTTTATGTAATGTTTGTAAAAGATAACATCAAAACAAAAAGTTGGACCTCAAAATGGTGATGTTCCACCTTAGTTTACCATGGTAAACTTGTGGAAACACTCTTAGAGGTGTTCCAAGCTTTCAAGAAGAAGAAAAGATAAAGAAAACATGCAGAAAAGTGAGGTAGATGCTCACTTTGATACTTAGATAATTCTGCTATAACTTGAAATATCAACTGATTTGCGAGTGTTTTGAGAGTGTAGGAGAGTTGGAAAAGTGAAAATGAAGTGATGGAGGCTTGGTTTTATAATGGAGGATTAGGGTTTGGTGTTAAAGGAGGTTGAAAGATGATTGGGGAGGAAGAAGGTGACCAACCCATGAGCTTGAAACAACATTCTGTGGATCGAGGACCTTGACGTCACGCCAAGCCAACAAGGGGGAGGGTTCGCACGACGCGACACCCTTGTGGATCCGTCCAAGTTTTGATTCTTACATATTGGCCCCTAAACTTCCATTTGTTTAACATTTTATGCTAAAACTTCACAATTTAACATGTTTTCAAGTATGGAATACGTACGTAAGTATAAGTTGTGTAACGAGAATGTGCGAATGTTGTTTCGAATGTATAACAAGTATTAGATTGCAAGTGAACATGTAATTAACGATTGATTGTATGTATAACACGTATGTATAAAGTATGGGATTTCATTATGATCAAAGTCTCGGATTACAAAGTCGTGAATGAATACGAATATAAGTTTCCAGAAATAGAAATACGACTACACTTTCTAAATAAGAAAAGTACAGGAATGCGAAGCGTTACACCAACCTCCAGTCGCATTGATTTATTGCCATATCTTGATGTCTAGTGTCTGTCTCCGTCTTTACGGTGTAAACTTGATTTCCGTTCATGATGCAAAATTTCTTTGCATACGGAATGAGAAAGGCCGATTCCGGAAATTTGATATGAACATCAACTTGATAAACACATTCAACTCCCACAAACCATTCTAACCAGATAGATGCTTTTGGTTTCTCCTTTCAATTGAACTACCCCATGATAGTAAATTGCAATCATTCAAATAACTAGAATGGCTTATTCCTATAATAGTTGGCCATTTCCAACTTTTGTCAGATATAGCAAAATGTTGGGCACACCATATACACTTGAGACCAAGGGCGATGCTTTGAAGGGGCCGGGAGGGGCGCCCGACCCCCCGAACTTTTCGGCCAGTAGTCTTATATATGTAGTTTTAGTATATAAATTTTTGGGTATATACGTTTTCGACCCTCCGGTTCTATAGAAAATTTTTGGTATATACGTTTTCGACCCCCCCGTAAAAAATTTCAAGCTTCGCCAGTTGAGACATAAGTATTGCATGAAGGGGGTTAACTGATACTGTCACTAGAATTCAATGGTTTTAATAAAAATGAGGGGGGATTTTAAAAAAAGGGCTTGTAGTGTTTGTAGAAAAGAGAATGTGTCATTGACTAAAATATTTTGGTTTCGTCACTACTATAAAAAACATGCAAATATAACCCAAGAGGGTTGTGATTTCAAGCTTTGAATTTATATGATCTTAATCACCATAAGTATTTGTTTTTCATGAAAATAATGTTGCTTTTAAATAGTTCTTGGTGAATAAAATAATGAGTTTTGAATCTCAAGAGTTCCTATATTGCATTAGAGGAAGTCACTAATAACTAATAAGGCCGGAGGGTATGAAGGGCTTCATCGTGTCACATCACCGCCTATAGTGCCTCCCTCGGCGCCACCATCCACACCAAGCAAGTTAAACCTAGGCGCCATTGATGGGGCTTTATCATGGTAACGAGGAAGAAGGGCTTTATCAGGTGGGGCCCACATCTTTGCAGCCAATATTTTTTTTTTTTTTTGTAATTTTGTTTATAAGGGGGCTTTATCCCACACCGTGCAAGTTAAGGGAAGGCGTTATAAAGCCCCCTGGCTGACGTGGATCCTATGTGTCACTGACGTGTCTTGATAAAGCCCCTAGGGGCTCCATCCCACACCCTCCAGCCTAAATATTTTAAGCAAATTAAGTTATGATCACATTTCGTGTGAATCTTTAAAAATGACAGAAAGAATATTCTTTACGATGATGTATAAAGTTATATAAGACTACTTTGAGTGCAGCCGTAACGGGGTTTGAAGGGAGAACATGGAGTGATACGTGACTGATGACGGGGGTAGCTCAAGACTAAATAAAATGATTAAATATGTAAACGCTCAAAAGGTTAAATGGTTCAACGGTTGAAAAGCTGTGAGTTGGGAAAAGCAATGCGGAAACAGTGGCCGGTCACATCTGGAGATCGCTTCACCAACCCGCAGCCGCAAAAGCAAAGCAGGTCTGCACAATGCACACTATTATCCAGGGGTCAAAAGTGTAACACCTCGGAAATTCACGTCCTGTAATATGTTGACACGTGTCATAAAGTTTAAACGTGTGAAAGAAATATTATGGAAGGACTAAAGTTGACAAACATGGAAAGTATGTGAATATACGTATTCTAAGTGTCAACTGTGAATAAATATAATGTATATTAACCCTACACGATGCTCATACCTTCAAACGAATAAATCATGGATCATACGAAGCTAAAAGTGAGAGATTACAAACTACAGGGGTTAAATGTGTCAACATGTTTAATATATACCTCTGAGTGACCTTTTGACAAGCCCGAAGCTTTGTAACGATTAATTATGCTCACAAGAATACACGATTAAAATTTCATAAAGTTTCGTCAACGTATGAGAAAGTTGTGATCAAATTCGTGTGCGAGGGTTTAAAGCGTCAACGTTGAAAGTTAGGTCTTTTCGGGTAACAATAAAGTTACCCGGGGGCTTAACGAAGTGGGTATATATCTTGAAGCCCTTATAGATCAATAATGAGGGTCCATATCGCAATAAACAAGTGTCTGTGCAAGATTCGAAGAGCCAGGGACTAAAACTGCAATTTATCAAAGTTTTGTTGGAACACCTTAGGGGCTCGCGTAGCGCGAGCGTATGGACTCAGGCAGTCGCGCTACGCGACTGCCATATCTGGACAGAAACATATCCTTCTTGATCTCATGTCTGCCCATTGAACTTGGATGCAACTTTGATCGATTTTTCACACTCATTTGGCCCCTAAAACACCCTCTAGAACAACTAGGACACTTGTTGATTAGTTGTGGTTGGATGGTAGACTTAGATGTCAAAGATTTGTGGTGTTTAAACCACTATAAAAGGGCCTTAGTAGCAACCATTGTTCCTCACACCTTCATTCTCAAATCTGATCATTTAAGGGGCTTCCAAGCAGATCAAAGGCCTTCCTAATCATCTTTTATCACTTGTAAGTATGCTAGACCCTTCTTAATTAAGTCTTGCTTTATATTTAGCTTAAAAGTCAACATATCGTAATTAGCGGTTGACTTCGTGATTAGTTGTAATTAGCTCAGTCTTATCCCGAATTAAAAGTACCGTTAGATAGGTAATTATATGGGTATTAAACCCTTATAAGGGCACGTACCAATTCCAGACCTATCTAGGTCGTTTGTCGGGTCAAACGTTGACCGAAAAAGTCAACAGAATTACAAATTACGATTTAACACACGATTAGCAATCCGAGAGGCGTGTAACCTGTTTTAACCTTAATATAACTTGGTAATAAGTATAAGAACTTGTTCATACTTGTCCGACTCGACAAATTTCCGTTTAAACCCGGTTCGGAACCGAAAGACGCAAAACTTTGACTTTTGCTTTGACTTCGGTTCTGACCCGTTTTAGTTTGATTTGGAATTGCCTTAGTGCTTCATTAGGGTTGGGTTACATGATGGTATAAGCCTCTGTACTTGTTTCGTTGATTATCCGATTCGTTCGCGCGGTTCCGTTAAATGCTTAAAATGGACCGTAATGCCCTTATAACCTTACAACGAGAATTTTGAAAATGTGGAAGTACAATAATCTTAGTTACTGATTATTAAGCATGTACGTAAATTTTCACGTCAATCGGAAGTCTAGATTAAGAGATATGCGCATTAGCGTAAATAATAAACTTTTTATTAATTAATCGGCGCGATTAGCGCATAGCCTATCTAAACCCGATTTTCAGCACCAAACCTTTTACCCACTAATGTTAAATAATATTTTGGGATTTTTGAAGATTTTTAATTATTTTTAAACTGGCCTTAAGCTAGGCTTATCGCCTTAATTCGGTTAGTACCGAATTTACCCTTTTCGGTCATAAAATGATTTCTACAAGGAATTTTGACGCGAATCCAATTGCTACTGATTTTAAATAATGAATGTAATGTGTTGAGCCTGTTTAACTAATCAGAAAACCCAGAATCGTATTTTTAGTCGTACGTCGCTTAAAACGGGTTTATACGCGTATTATACGCGTAGTTTAGGCTTAAAACCATTTTGACACATAAGGATTATTACCAACTAATATAATCTGTTAAAAATAAGTTGTTTACTGATTACTTCAGTCCCGAACATCGAGGTTACGTTAAATCCCTTTTATAATCGTTAAAATGACCAAAATACCCCTACGGGGCATAATTAAGGATTTAACTCGTTTTGGGCATTATGGAAGGTATCATTATGATATCACAACATATTTTAAGCATATTAACTTAGGAAACCTGTTCGCGACCTATTCGGTTACCCGTTACGCGTTATTCGCGTTCGGATCGGTTTATATAACTAGTTTATATAAGTTAGCCGAAACGGGTCAAACCTTATCAGTTTTATCTCAAAATCCAGAATGTGTATGAAATACCCATATAAGACAAGTCTCTGAACATGTCGGGTTTAAATCACATTCTATTCCGGTCTTCGCTTAACCATGCGTACGAACCGTATCTCCCTGTAAGACTAACCGGTCTAAGCTTAGGCTTAATTAAAGACCCGTTAGCATTCTAATTAATTATTTATACCATCATTCCAGACTAGAGCTTTCCGGTAAATTGTACCTACGCTTACTTAAGTGAATACGGCTGAGTTATAAATTTCTGCTATTTAAGACAGGAGCTAGCTCAGGTAAATACTCTTAACTTATTTTCCCTATACGGGCTTGGGATACGGTACTATAAAAGTACCGCTTGGTCGGGTGTATGTAGTCATTTAAATCGGATTGTGATTGATGTACTTACATAACCTGTTTAATATGTATTATTTTATTATTATTTGGTGTATGGCCTTGGGGGTTAATGACCATGTCCCGGATATCCTTGGCATCATTCGAAGTAATGGCCACGACTTAAGCACGGGGTGTAGGCATACACCTGACAGCTGCATTATGTAAAAACTGGTAATCCACTCCGAGGTATCATCCTTGTGGGCATTATACCGGAACTGGTAATCCACTTAGAGGATGATAGCCCGTGGGCATTATACCTGTGGCGTGTCAGTTAATCTAGTCCGGCCCTACAAACCGGCCCTAACGGACGACAAATAAGTAAAACTGTATACAAGATTATATACAAATAATTTTCCCAAGTTATAAAAGATTAATTTTGCCTCTGTGCATTTTAATCAAAGTGTTAAAAGGTTTTGTGCCTGGTGCATCTAAATCAATTTTCTTAAACTCTTTTCAAATGAGTCAGTTGAGTGTATTTACCAGTGAAAACTGACGTATTTTCCAAAAAGGTTAAGTGACAGGTACTAAACGAAATTGGCTGGAAGCTCAGGGCGCTAATAAGGAATCTTGCAAGTTCTAGGTGTCTAAAGTCTGTTGAACAAATGATATGTTTAAAAGATCCGCCTGTGGATCCTTTACTTTCCGTTGTAATACTGGATATTACTTTATATTCGGAATGTAATAATATTTATCGTTTGCTTCCGCTGTGCATTCATATATATTGTGTTGTTTGACTATTATGTTGCCAACCATGACGTCACGATACTCCCCACCGGGCCCACCGTTGACACGTGGAAAATCGGGGTGTGACAGGTTGGTATCAGAGCCAACACTGAGTGAATTAAACACTAGTCTTTTGTGTTTAATCTCAGTTACACAATTGCACATTCTTGAGTCTAGACAGGAACATAGGACAAATTCTAAATTCGTTTTATTTTGTCCTTATTTGATTCCTTTGTTATTTTCTGACTTGCCCAGGCATAGAACATTTAACGTATTCTGCAAGTCAATTGCTATAGAAGTCCCGTTTAGGGCAACCATATACTTGTTAAATTTTTTAAAGGAACGATTATATTTAAAGTATCATTCCTATATTATAAGATCTACCATTATAATAAAATGGCAAAATTTAAAAAGGAAAAAACCTAGCCATGTGTCACATTAAGACAGGGCCAAGATGGTAGTTCCATAATTAGATTCAGATCCTTGTTAACAGTTCAATCTAGGATTGCTCTGCGTTATTTATTAAAAGAATCTTAAAGGAAATACCTAGCCTAAATGTCACGGCATACAAGGCCAAGATGGTAGAACCTATTCAAGAGATTCAAATCCTTATTAAACATATGAAAGCATATTAACATGCTCGACAAAATGTGATATGATAAAATCACATAAGTCATTTTGGGATATACTAAATTTCCTTATTTATATAATCATCCCTTATGGATGAAGTGCCCACGGGCTATAACTAACGTCCTCTGGGACTAAAGACAGAGGTAGCCTACAACTCCCTGTCAAGAAAAGGTAATGAACTTTGATTCAAACCTTGAAGCCTCGATGCTATAAAATCAAGGCCTACAAATTAAACTTGTCTAAGTGACTAGGCCTTTTGTGCTATTATTAACTTATAATTTAGGAGTATAATAAATATCCTGAATAATTATATATTTATCAAAAATTAACCAATATGTGTATTAAAAACATGGTTAATAAATCGTTCAAAAAGATAAAACTGTTTAAACTTCCGTAAAAACCTTGTCCTTGTTTAATTTTTATGTAGCAAATACAACTACATGGCGGGGTTGGAAGAAGGGAATAGTCACCCTCTGGAAAATCGCGATGATGAAAGGATTAATATAACCAGAGGAGAACTTCGTACATTGATTGACTCAGCTGTATCTAAAGCTGTGAAGGAGCAATTCCAGGAGTATAGTAAGACATATAGTAAAGCCTCATCTGTACCCCACCCTAAATCCATCCCTAAAACTCCTCCAGAGCCTGATAACAAGCCGCCCTCAAAGAAAGATGAGTTAAAGAAAGATGACGATCGACATTCATCTAATGAACACAGTGTTCCATCCAAGAGGATAGTGTTCGATAATGAACCGCATACCAAATCCTGTAACTATAAGTACTTTGTTTCCTGCAAGCCCCGAGATTTTACTGGGGAAAAAGGGGCGGTTGATTGTATGATTTGGTTGGATGAAATGGACACAGTTGTCGATATCAGCGGTTGCGCTGAAAGGGATGTCGTGAAGTACGTATCCCAATCGTTCAAAGGAGAGGCATTGGCATGGTGGAAGTCTCTCATTCAAGCTGCTGGGAAGATTCCGCTCTACAGCATGTCATGGGAACAGTTTGTTATTCTCATTAAGGAGAATTACTGCCCTCAACACGAGGTTGAGGGGATTGAGTCAGATTTCTTATCTTTGGTGATGACAAACTTAGATTGTCAAGCTTACCTCACCAGTTTTAATACCCTGTCCAGACTGGTCCCTTACCTTGTAACACTAGAGCCCAAGCGAATTGCACGCTTCATTGGGGGTTTACCCCCAGAAATCAAAGCCAGTGTTAAGGCTTCAAGACCTACTACATTTAGGTCAGTAGCTGACCTCTCTCTGTCCCTTACTTTAGATGCGGTCAGGCTAAGGGCGCTAAAGAAATCTGAAGAAAGTAAGAAGAAGCGTGAGGGTGATAACTCACGAGGATCAGAGAAGAAACACAAGGGAAACACTGACTCTGAGAGGTCTGGGTCTGGAAAGAATGGTCAGCGGACAGAGGAAAAGCCAAGGTGCTCGACTTGCCAAAAACGCCACTTTGGAAAATGCAGAATGGAGTCCAATTCTAAATCAGGACCACCTGCATGTGGGATATGCAAGTCTAGGGAGCACAAGGCAGTTGATTGCGGGAAGATCAAAGATGCTACATGCTACAACTGCAACGAGAAAGGGCACATAAAGACCAACTGCCCTAAGTACGCGAGGAAGCCCGAGTAATCCAAGAGAACAAACGCACGAGTTATCAGGATGAACGCCCAAGAGATGATGCAGAATAATAATAGTATAATATGTACCTTTCCTTATCAAACAGTTATGCAGAAACTTATTTGATATTGGCACATATAAATATATTACGAATGATAAAGGTTGAGAACTGTTGTCTCCACCTGATTAAGACTCCGGTCATTTAATGCCCGGTAGAAAGTGACGATGTTACGTCGAAAATGCTCCAACAAATCCTATATTGATATTAATATCTATTAGAAATCACTCTTTTCTAATATCCTTGTAGCAAACTTTTGGTTGCATACTTAAGGACTCAATATCGATTGGTTGCCTTAAAAAATAAAGCCCATATCGTGGGTGATAAGAAGCAATTAATTATCAAGACTCCTTACGAGACAACTCTCAAAATTTCACGTATCCGTGCGATTAATTAATATTAAACATAAAAATGGTGGAACTGGCCGTCCCCGGAATCGAACCTGGGTCTAGGCCGGCCGCACCCTTTCGCGCGCCTAGCCAACTGAGCTAGGTGCCTAGTTTGTGAAACTTCCATTATTAATTAATTATAAGCACTTGTACCATAAACTTCCTTATCATTTATCAATGATAATTCCTGCTAAGTGTCCTGTTTTTAATACAGGCAATAATAAATCTTCATGAACCATAAACTTCGCAAAATTTTTATCATCCACAAGGTATAAATTACCAAGGAAACCTTAGTAACCGGTTCTACTCGTATCGGCAAGAAATCCTTCCGAAAATCTAAGAGCACTCTTTCCTTGCATAGAGTACGACAACATATGTTATTTTAATTATTTTTCTTTTCTCTTTGTTTTCTATCGCCTGCGAATACCAAACTATGTATGATAAAAGTGTCATATGAGGATTGGCGTATCCTAGTGTGTCCCATAGATTATTTCCATGTCTGATCAGCATGGAGGTTTAATACATGGAACCCCTAAGATATCCCAACGATCATATTGTACTAAAGTCGACTAGTAGTATTCAAAGAAGATATCCAGAATGGAATTATCCAAATAAATATTCCCTGGTAAAGAAATATGTGGACTCATAACATAAATGTGTCACGTATTAGACACAAGCAATGATGAGTGAACTGGAGCCCGAGATATGGAAATCTCTGTAACCTCCTTGTACCTTGATTATCTCCTCCTAAGATTTCCCTGTTTACCCCTGGGAGGCAGGTAGAGTTAAGTTTATATCCCATTTAGGGCTGCATTATTATGAAATCTCCAAGACAACTAGTACCATTATTGGCAGAATCGAAAACCCTGGTTAAGTAAGTTTTAAGATATAGATTCATAAAGCCAAACTCAATATCCTGAGAATTCGGTATAGTAGATTATGAAAGACGGTTCATTTTGCTTATGCATTGATTACCGCAACCCTAATTAGGCAACAATTAAGAATTTGCCATCAACTACCCAGGATCGTCGATTTGCTCGACTAACTGTAAAGATTAACTATTTCTTAAGATTAATTTTGAGCAATGGTTGGAATAACCATCTCATCCCTAAGATAGGCTTTCTATAATAGCTGTTATATAAGTATCAAGGCTGCTCACTTGAAGACCTTGTACAGATGGAATGTTAAACGTCCATTGATAGGACAATAAATTGGTAAATCCAATTATCAGGATCTGAAAGTTGTATTAGAAAAACAAATAAGATCATACAAACCCCTAATTATCTATAAGTTGCCATTATCTCGGCAGAAAAGCAAGGATTAATAAAGTTAGGAAACCTCCTAAATTCTTGTTAAGAAATAAGGTTCAACAATAGATATCACCCTGGGAAGGTGTGCTAAATTTGTTAAATTATCAGGCTAGTTAAGCTCCGAGTACATGGAATCATTCGAAGGAAATTGAATGTATCAAGATCAAATAGCATACGAGCTAAGACCTAATTAAGAGGCTTGGTGGAACGCGCGATGTGACCCACACTAATGACTTAGCGACGTGTCACCAATAAGTCGAAAAGCGCTATCACATAATGATAGGCAGGACTATGATAATAAGAGCAACCTGTTTCGATTGAGGATCGACGGGATTAGAAGCTCCAAAAAGATACATGTGCCTATTATAAAGGTCAAGTGGGATGCCCTAAGAGGTCCCGAATTCACGTGGGGAGTTGAATCCACGATGAAAGAAAAGTACCCTTACTTAGTTCAGTAAATCTCGGGTCGAGATTTATTTTAAGGGGGTGAGGATGTAACACCTCGGAAATTCACGTCCTGTAATATGTTGACACGTGTCATAAAGTTTAAACGTGTGAAAGAAATACTATGGAAGGACTAAAGTTGACAAACATGGAAAGTATGTGAATATACGTATTCTAAGTGTCAACTGTGAATAAATATAATGTATATTAACCCTACACGATGCTCATACCTTCAAACGAATAAATCATGGATCATACGAAGCTAAAAGTGAGAGATTACAAACTACAGGGGTTAAGTGTGTCAACATGTTTAATATATACCTCTGAGTGACCTTTTGACAAGCCCGAAGCTTTGTAACGATTAATTATGCTCACAAGAATACACGATTAAAATTTCATAAAGTTTCGTCAACGTATGAGAAAGTTGTGATCAAATTCGTGTGCGAGGGTTTAAAGCGTCAACGTTGAAAGTTAGGTCTTTTCGGGTAACAATAAAGTTACCCGGGGGCTTAACGAAGTGGGTATATATCTTGAAGCCCTTATAGATCAATAATGAGGGTCCATATCGCAATAAACAAGTGTCTGTGCAAGATTCGAAGAGCCAGGGACTAAAACTGCAATTTATCAAAGTTTTGTTGGAACACCTTAGGGGCTCGCGTAGCGCGAGCGTATGGACTCAGGCAGTCGCGCTACGCGACTGCCATATCTGGATAGAAACATATCCTTCTTGATCTCATGTCTGCCCATTGAACTTGGATGCAACTTTGATCGATTTTTCACACTCATTTGGCCCCTAAAACACCCTCTAGAACAACTAGGACACTTGTTGATTAGTTGTGGTTGGATGGTAGACTTAGATGTCAAAGATTTGTGGTGTTTAAACCACTATAAAAGGGCCTTAGTAGAAACCATTGTTCCTCACACCTTCATTCTCAAATCTGATCATTTAAGGGGCTTCCAAGCAGATCAAAGGCCTTCCTAATCATCTTTTATCACTTGTAAGTATGCTAGACCCTTCTTAATTAAGTCTTGCTTTATATTTAGCTTAAAAGTCAACATATCGTAATTAGCGGTTGACTTCGTGATTAGTTGTAATTAGCTCAGTCTTATCCCGAATTAAAAGTACCGTTAGATAGGTAATTATATGGGTATTAAACCCTTATAAGGGCACGTACCAATTCCAGACCTATCTAGGTCGTTTGTCGGGTCAAACGTTGACCGAAAAAGTCAACAGAATTACAAATTACGATTTAACACACGATTAGCAATCCGAGAGGCGTGTAACCTGTTTTAACCTTAATATAACTTGGTAATAAGTATAAGAACTTGTTCATACTTGTCCGACTCGACAAATTTCCGTTTAAACCCGGTTCGGAACCGAAAGACGCAAAACTTTGACTTTTGCTTTGACTTCGGTTCTGACCCATTTTAGTTTGATTTGGAATTGCCTTAGTGCTTCATTAGGGTTGGGTTACATGATGGTATAAGCCTCTGTACTTGTTTCGTTGATTATCCGATTCGTTCGCGCGGTTCCGTTAAATGCTTAAAATGGACCGTAATGCCCTTATAACCTTACAACGAGAATTTTGAAAATGTGGAAGTACAATAATCTTAGTTACTGATTATTAAGCATGTACGTAAATTTTCACGTCAATCGGAAGTCTAGATTAAGAGATATGCGCATTAGCGTAAATAATAAACTTTTTATTAATTAATCGGCGCGATTAGCGCATAGCCTATCTAAACCCGATTTTCGGCACCAAACCTTTTACCCACTAATGTTAAATAATATTTTGGGATTTTTGAAGATTTTTAATTATTTTTAAACTGGCCTTAAGCTAGGCTTATCGCCTTAATTCGGTTAGTACCGAATTTACCCTTTTCGGTCATAAAATGATTTCTACAAGGAATTTTGACGCGAATCCAATTGCTACTGATTTTAAATAATGAATGTAATGTGTTGAGCCTGTTTAACTAATCAGAAAACCCAGAATCGTATTTTTAGTCGTACGTCGCTTAAAACGGGTTTATACGCGTATTATACGCGTAGTTTAGGCTTAAAACCATTTTGACACATAAGGATTATTACCAACTAATATAATCTGTTAAAAATAAGTTGTTTACTGATTACTTCAGTCCCGAACATCGAGGTTACGTTAAATCCCTTTTATAATCGTTAAAATGACCAAAATACCCCTACGGGGCATAATTAAGGATTTAACTCGTTTTGGGCATTATGGAAGGTATCATTATGATATCACAACATATTTTAAGCATATTAACTTAGGAAACCTGTTCGCGACCTATTCGGTTACCCGTTACGCGTTATTCGCGTTCGGATCGGTTTATATAACTAGTTTATATAAGTTAGCCGAAACGGGTCAAACCTTATCAGTTTTATCTCAAAATCCAGAATGTGTATGAAATACCCATATAAGACAAGTCTCTGAACATGTCAGGTTTAAATCACATTCTATTCCGGTCTTCGCTTAACCGTGCGTACGAACCGTATCTCCCTGTAAGACTAACCGGTCTAAGCTTAGGCTTAATTAAAGACCCGTTAGCATTCTAATTAATTATTTATACCATCATTCCAGACTAGAGCTTTCCGGTAAATTGTACCTACGCTTACTTAAGTGAATACGGCTGAGTTATAAATTTCTGCTATTTAAGACAGGAGCTAGCTCAGGTAAATACTCTTAACTTATTTTCCCTATACGGGCTTGGGATACGGTACTATAAAAGTACCGCTTGGTCGGGTGTATGTAGTCATTTAAATCGGATTGTGATTGATGTACTTACATAACCTGTTTAATATGTATTATTTTATTATTATTTGGTGTATGGCCTTGGGGGTTAATGACCATGTCCCGGATATCCTTGGCATCATTCGAAGTAATGGCCACGACTTAAGCACGGGGTGTAGGCATACACCTGACAGCTGCATTATGTAAAAACTGGTAATCCACTCCGAGGTATCATCCTTGTGGGCATTATACCGGAACTGGTAATCCACTTAGAGGATGATAGCCCGTGGGCATTATACCTGTGGCGTGTCAGTTAATCTAGTCCGGCCCTACAAACCGGCCCTAACGGACGACAAATAAGTAAAACTGTATACAAGATTATATACAAATAATTTTCCCAAGTTATAAAAGATTAATTTTGCCTCTGTGCATTTTAATCAAAGTGTCAAAAGGTTTTGTGCCTGGTGCATCTAAATCAATTTTCTTAAACTCTTTTCAAATGAGTCAGTTGAGTGTATTTACCAGTGAAAACTGACGTATTTTCCAAAAAGGTTAAGTGACAGGTACTAAACGAAATTGGCTGGAAGCTCAGGGCGCTAATAAGGAATCTTGCAAGTTCTAGGCGTCTAAAGTCTGTTGAACAAATGATATGTTTAAAAGATCCGCCTGTGGATCCTTTACTTTCCGTTGTAATACTGGATATTACTTTATATTCGGAATGTAATAATATTTATCGTTTGCTTCCGCTGTGCATTCATATATATTGTGTTGTTTGACTATTATGTTGCCAACCATGACGTCACGATACTCCCCACCGGGCCCACCGGTGACACGTGGAAAATCGGGGTGTGACAAAAAGCCTTCAACCCCCGAAAGGGGAAACCCTCCACTGCAAGCAAGGTTACTAGTCTAATACATTCCACTTTGGGAGATGCCTTCTCTTATAAAATGACACTTCATTTACTTCAGAAATCATCTCCTGACCAGCTCTGATTCTCTAATCTCTGGTCATTCTCATCGAATGCTTGTCTCACACAAGTCATTCCCTTTCACATCCAACACACACATTCCCTTTGCTACCACTTCCGAATCTGAGCACAATTCAGAGGAGGATCCATAGCAAAGAACAACAATAAACTAGTAAACCTCCTTCCACGTCTCGCAAACGTGGGGGGACCCCACGACCTGCGTTAGGAAAGGTTGAACCCTTCAACCATTCTGCCTAGCCAATCCAGCTACCACCGTTGGTCTTGTATTTGTTGCATCAACAAGTTGGCGCCCACCGTGGGGCTACGCCGCTATTTCTTCTCAAAAAAAGACCTAGTAGTGTAGCTCTCTTCACTTAAAACCACCATGTCTGAAAGTGGATCCCCGGAAGAAGTGAATCAGATTCCAAACACTTCTACTCCGGGTAGTAGCCAAGCTCACGTGGCTATACCAACTTCTTTCTCAACTCCGGGGAGCACACCCGAGTTCCTCAACTTCAACACACCAACTCCGTCCAGATCTGGAGTTCCGTCTCCCAACATCGGTGTCTCCGATGCCCCATCATGTGTTGAACTCACCCCTGAAGGGGTTGCCAACAATTTCCTGGTGCTAAGGTCCCTCCTCAACCAGCACGTGAGTAAAGAAAGAGAAAAGGGAGTGAGGATTCGTCTAGACTACGATGAACCTGAACCAACATTGTCCCCTGGGCCACCTCCCCCTCTCTTTGCAACAAGAAGTGAGGCTGGTCCCAGTAACCTTTCAAACCCTCACCCTTATCTGTCCACTATGACAAATCCTACGGTGCATCCTATCTTCTCTTCCCAACCGATTACTAGTGGTGCTCCTTTGGGACATGAGCTGACTCTTGACCTGCTCCTACAATCCCCAGTGACAAGCTATCCAGCATCTACTACAACTACGTGGGAGCAAGCTCTGTCCGTGCTCCCCTTAGCACGAAGTGCTGTTATGAGCGCTCCCCTCGGGATAAACTGCTCCGCTGGCCCAGGAAGCCTTCAAGGCTTCAACCCCATGACCAACATGATGACCCAGATGATGGCCAACTTCCCATGGCAACACTTCATCAATCAAGTGCTTGCCACTCAGGGAAATAACGGCAATAGCAGTAATGTGGATGCAAGGACTGAAGAAGACTTGGCTAAACCATACAAGCCAAGTAACCTTTCATGCTTTTCAAGGCAGATAACCGATTATGATTTCCAGTCAAAGATCAAAATTCCGGCCCACATCAGGACATATGATGGGACTGAAGATCCTGAGGACCATCTTCAGATCTTCACCGGTGCAGCTCGGATAGAGAAATGGTCCAACGCTGAGTGCTGCCTAATGTTCATGCAAACTCTTGTTGGATCCGCCAGGATCTGGTTCAACGATTTACCTGCTCAAAGCGTTCGAAGCTTTGACGATCTCAGCAAGGGTTTCCTGGCCAATTTCTCCCAACAAAGACGATATGTCAAAGACGCAACAGTGATCTTCAGATAAAACAACGTGATGATGAAAGTCTCCGTGCTTTCATCGAACGATACAAGAAGGAAGGTCTGACTTACGTAGGGTCCGATGAGAAAATGAGGGTGGCTGGCTTCATGAATGCCATCACCTCTAAGTACCTTACAAGGGATTTCAACAAATCTCTACCCAAGACCTTAGAAGAAGCTCTTGAAAGGGCTGAAGCCCACATCCGGGGAGAGGAGGCAGTAGACATTAAGGAACAAAGAAAAAGAGGGTCCGGCTGGAGAAGCAACAGTCCATCCAGAAAAAGAGGAAACTTCAACTCCTATGACCGGCGGTCAAAGGGTTCAGACCCTCGAAGGTCTGAAGGTCGGAACCTTTCAAGCAGGGAAAAAGGCATAAGTTTCACACCCCTCACAAAGACCCCTCAAGAAATCCTTGCAACAGAAGAAGTTAAACAAAACTTTCGGCCTCCTAGACCTCTCCCCAAAAGCAGGAAAAACGAGAACTCCACCCAATACTGCGAGTTTCATGAAGAAAAAGGTCACCACACCAATGATTGCTTCCAACTCAAGAAAAGAATAGAAGAAGCTGTTAAGTCCGGAGAACTCGCTCATTTGGTAAAGGGAGTCCGGGACAAAATGGCTGAAGGAAAGGGTAAGGAAGTCAATATGGTAGATTTCGATGGAAAGGTTCCTCACAAGAGGCAGAGGTTGGAAGCTTGGGAGCTTCAGTGTGTCTGTTTCCCCCTACGGAGAATGACCCTCTCTCTAGCCCTCTCGTGGTAGAAGCAACCGTGGGAACGTTGCAAACATGCAAGGCATACATAGACACGGGGGCAGCCACTGAAATCATGTTCGAAAAATTCTTCAACCAATTGAGCAATGAAGAACGTTCAAGGCTTCAACCCTCTGGAACCTCTATAAAAGGGATCACTGACATACCTCTCAAGCCTTTAGGGCAACTGACACTTAATGTTTGTTTCATTGAAGGTTTAAAAGAAAGAACCCAACCACTCACCTTTGTGGTTATCAACATCCTCTCAAGCTATGATGTGATCATCGGAAGACCAGGACAGTGTGCATTTTACATGGCCGTGTCTGTTGGCCATGGCACAGACAAATTTCCCACAGAAAGAGGCATAGCAACCCTTCAACCCTCTCAGGAAGCCTACATGGTTGAAGGTGAAAGTTCAAACAGTGAAGAAGACAGGCAAAGGTTGGTCATAAACCCTAAATACCCTGAACAAAGAATAAGGGTCAACCCAGACCTTTCTCAAGAGACCCTTTCATACCTTGAAAAATTGCTAACACACTACAACGATGTATTCGCTTGGTGTCCTGAAGATATGACCGGGATCCCCCGGGACATTGCCGAGCACGAGTTGAGAATACCACCGGAGGTCAAGCCTGTGGTCCAGAAGAAAAGAAGTTTGGCACCTGAGAGAAGTCTGGCAGCCTGCCAAGAGGTTGAAAAGCTTGTGTCAGCCGGTATTCTCCGAGAAGTCAAGTACCAGTCATGGGTTGCAAACCCGGTTATGGTCAAGAAGCCTGACAACTCTTGGAGGATGTGCATAGACTTTAAGGATCTTAACAAAGCTTGTCCTAAGGATTGCTATCCACTACCAGAAATTGATCTCAAAGTTGACTCCCTCACAGGCTACTCGTTCAAATGCTTTCTTGATGCATACAAAGGCTATCACCAAATCCTCATGAAAAAAGAGGATGAGGAAAAGACAGCCTTTTACACGGACAAAGGGATCTTTTGCTATCAAAAGATGCCTTTCGGCCTCAAAAATGCAGGAGCAACCTATCAACGGCTCGTTGACAAAGCCTTCGAAAGCCAAATTGGCAAAAACATGGAGGCATATGTCGATGACTTGGTTATTAAAAGCAAGACGGAATATCAAATGCTCGATGATATTCAAGAAACTTTCAAGAACCTCAGAAAGGTTAACATGAAGCTTAATCCGGAAAAGTGTTCATTTGGATTCGAGGAAGGAAAATTCTTGGGCCACATTGTTGGAAAACAAAGCATCAAAGCCAACCCTAACAAAGTGAAAGCCGTCCTTGAAACCAAGCCACCAAAGACTAAAAAGGAGGTTGAAAGCTTGAACGGGAAGCTCGCAGCCTTGAAGCGTTTTACCTCAAAGTTAGCCGAAAGATCTCTGCCCTTCTACAAAACGCTCAAGAACTGCTCAGATAAGAAGGATTTCAAGTGGACTGAAGAAGCTGAAGAAGCTTTCAACCAGATGAAGCAACATCTAGCTTCCCTACCAGACATTGCGGCACCAAAAACCGGGGAGTTAATATCGGTGTACCTCTCAATCACGGATGAGGCCATCAGTGCAGTCCTCACCATTGAGCGAGACAAGGCCCAGGTACCCGTTTATTTTTTCAGCAAAACTTTAAAATTAGCTGAAACGAAATATCCTCCCCTTGAAAAACTTGCCTTAGCCTTAGTTCAAACAGCTAGAAGGCTTCGAAGGTATTTCCAAGCACACCCCATACAAGTGGTCACCGACTGTCACACCTCGAATTTCCACGTGTAACCGGTGGGCCCGGTAGGGGAGTATCGTGACGTGGTTGGCAACATAATAGTCAAACAACACAATATTTAAATGCACAGCGGAAGCAAAGTATAGATTCATTTCAACCAACGATATTGTAATATTAAGTATCACAATTAGTCGAATATAAATCCACAGGTAGATCAAAATAAAAGGAAATAAATGTTCAACAGTCTATGACATCCAAGCTGGCGAGACTTATTGTGGATGCTAGGAGACAAGCCAGCCTATTACGCGTAGTACCTGCACTTAACCTTTTTAAGAAAAATACGTCAGTTTACACTGGTAAATACAATCAACCGACTCATTTTAAAAAGAGTTTAAGAAAATGCATTTAAGGCACAAGGCACAAATAATATTTTATAACTTGGGATAATTATTTGAATATAATACTTGTAAGGATTTACATGTTCCTTATGCGTTCAGTAACCCGGATCGAGCCGGGTTAAAGATCAATGGACACACCACTTTATTTATGAGACACTGACAGGTGTACGCCTACACCTGAGTGCTAAGGTCGTGGCCATTTCGTAAAATGATGCCAGGGATATCCGGGACACGGTCATTAACCCCCCAAAGGCTTAAAGCAAACAAAACAAGTTAAACGAGACATCTCAATACTTTAATCATCATTCAATTAAAGATTCAATGCTCGACCAAGCGGTATTTTATATACCGTACCCCAAGCCCGTATAGGGAAAATAAGTTAAAAGTATTTACCTGAGCAAGTATAATTCAAAATCAGCGAGTGCAAGTATCTTTTACCGGTTCTCCTAATCTGGAACGAAGGTTTATAATAACCTATTAGAATCCTAACGGGTCTTTAGTTAAGCTTACGCTTAGACGGGTTAGTTTTAAAGATACGGTTCGTACGCACGATTAAGCGAAGACCGGATAGAATGTGATTTAGACCCGACAAGTTTGAAGACTTGCTTAATATGGGTATATGATACACATTCTGGATTTTGAGATAAAACCGATAAGGTTTGACCCGTTTCGGCTAATTTATGTAAACTAGTTACATAAACTGAACCGAACGCGTATGAAGCGTAACGGTTAACCATAAGAGTCCTAAACAGGTTTCCTAAGTTAACATGCCTTAAATATGTCATGATATCAGTAGGATACCTTCCGTTATGCCCAAAACGAGTTTAATCTCATATTAAGCCCCGTAGGGGTATTTTGGTCATTTTAAAGATTATAAAAGGGATTAATTCCATTTCTGTAAACCGGGTCTGAATAAATCAGTAAATTAGTTTATTTTAACAGGTTATAACATTTGGTTATAAGTCTTATATGTCAAAATAGTTTTAAACCCTAACTATGCGTATAATACGCGTATAAAGCCGTTTTAAGCGACGTACGGGTTAAAATAGGATTCTGAGTTTCCTGATAAGTTAAAAAGGTTCAAAACACTTTATTTAATATTTAAAATCAGTAGCAATTGGATTGGTGTCAAAAGGTTTTGTAAAACTCATTTTATGGCCGAAAAGGGTATATTCGGTATTAACCGAATTAAGGCACTAATCCTAGCTTATGATCAGTTTAAAAATAATTAAAAATCTTCAAAAATCCCAAAATATTATATTACATCAGTGGGTAAAAGGTTTGGTGTTAAAAATGGGTTTTTGATAGGCGTTACGCTAATGACGTCATTTAATTACTAAGAATCGCTATAATTACGTCATTAAGCATAACTCCTAATCTGGACCTCCGCTTGAGGTGAAAATTTACAGACATGTCTAATAATCAGTAACTAAGATTGTTTTACTTTCATATCTCCAAAAATCTCGTTTTATGATCATAAGGGCATTACGGTCAATATTTAGGCGATTAACGGAAACATCGGACAATTAAGGATTCATGTGGTATAAACGCAGAGGGTTATACCAACATGTAACTAGGTCCTAATGGAACTTTAAGGCATGTCTAAACCTATCTAAACTGGGTCAGAACTGAGGTCAAAGCAAAAGTCAAACTTTTGCGTCTTTCGGTTCCGAATCGGTTCAAAACAGAAAGTTGTCGAATCAAACAAGCGTAGACAAGTTTTTATACCTATTATCAGTTTATAAGAATGATAAAATAGGTGATACGCCTTTTACATCGTTAATCATGCGTTAAATCGAAAATACCATTTCTGTTGACTTTTTCGGACAACGTTTGACTCGACAAACGACCTAGTTAGGATTGGAATCAGTGGGTGCCCTTTTAAGGGTTTAAAGCCCACATGATTACCAACATATAACAACTTTCGATTCGACAAAACCCTGGACCATTTGTGTTTTATCGTGAAGTCAAACCGTAGTTACGACGGTTTGATTTCTAGGCTATAAACTAAGCATAACTGAAATAGAGAAGATCAAGGGTACTTACACTTGTCTAATGGATGATTTGGAATGCTTGGGATCTGCTTGAATGCTCCAGAAATGATCAGGAAGTGAATGCAAGATGAATGCAAAGAATGTGGGTCTTTTATATTAATTCAAACATCTTGGATCATCAACACATAAGTCTAGGAGTGTTACCAAATGACCAACATGTGTCCTACAAGCTAAAAACCACCTTAGGCAGCCCAAGGTATCGAAAAACTTGCATGTAAGTCGGTTAGAAACACAACAGGCAGCTGTCTGTTATTTTTCGCATCTGCAAGTCTGATGCGGCTCGCTTGGGCTTTTGTTAATCCTGATGCGGGCCGCCTGGGCCATCCAGATCAGGTAAACATGTTTCTCTTAATTGCATTTTGGTCCTTGGTCCCCCGAAAGGTCGTTTTCACTTGTTTTCCAGAGTTCTTATCCTATAATATTGACATATGGGGGCTTTAAGACTTATACCCACTTTGTAAAGTCCTCGGGTAACTTTGTGATCACCCGAAAAGCCCTAAATTACAATGTTGACGATTTTAACCCTCACACACGAATTTTATCACAACTTTCTCATATAGTAACGAAACTTGGTGAAATTTTTATGGTACATTCTAGTGAGCATATTTAATCGTTACAAGGCTTCGGGTTTGCTAAAAGGTCACTCAGAGGTATATCTTAACATGTTGACACATTTAACCCCTGTAGTTTGTAATCTCTCACTTTCTTTCACAATTCGCTTCGTATGATCCATGATCCATTCGTTTAAGGTTATAAACATCATGTAGGGTTATTGTAAAGTATATTTATTCATTGTTGACACTTTGAACCCTTATATTTACACAGTTTCAGTGCTTGTCAACTTTAGTCCTTCAAGAACATTCTTTCACACGTTCAAACTTATGACACGTGTCAACACATTATAGGACGTAAATTTTCGAGGTGTTACATCCTCACCCCCTTAAAAGAAATCTTGACCTCGAGATTTACTGAAATAGATAAGGGTACTTTTCTTTCATCGTGGATTCAACCTCCCACGTGTATTCGGGACCTCTACGGGCATCCCATTTGACCTTAACAATAGGCACGTGCTTTCTTCGAAGTTTCTTAACCCGTCTATCCTCAATCGACAAAGGTTTTTCAACAAATCTTAAGCTCTCATCTATATGCACATCTGAATGTGGTATAACCAGTGATTCGTCAGCGAAACACTTTTTCAGATTGCAGATGTGGAACACATTGTGAATTCCACTGAGCTCTTCGGGTAAGTTTAACTTATAGGCAACTGACCCGACACGTTCGATAACTTCAAAAGGTCCTATGTATCTCGGGCTTAGCTTGCCTTTCTTACCAAATCGCATCACTCCTTTCCAAGGTGACACTTTAAGTAGGACTTTGTCACCTACTTCGAAGTGAAAATCCTTACGACTTGGGTCAGCGTAACTCTTCTGCCTATCCCGGGCAGCTTTGAGACGATCACGAATCTGGACAATCTTGTCCATCGTCTCGAACACTATCTCTGGTCCAGATAACTGGACATCTCCAACTTCTGCCCAACAAATGGGCGATCTACACTTTCTACCGTATAATGCCTCAAAAGGCGCAGCCTTAATGCTGGTATGGTAGCTATTGTTGTAGGAGAATTCAACTAATGGTAGGTGCTTATCCCAGCTACCACCTAAGTCAATTGCACATGCACGAAGCATGTCTTCCAACGTTTGAATAGTACGCTCACTCTGACCGTCTGTCTATGGATGGTAAGCCGTACTAAAGTTCAAACGTGTGCCCAGAGATTGTTGGAAGCTTTTCCAGAAATGTGACGTGTATCTAGTATCTCGGTCAGAGATAATAGACACAGGTATGCCATGTAAAGCTACAATCTTATCCACGTACAGTTGGGCTAACATATCGGAGCTGTAGGTCTCCTTAATGGGTAGGAAATGTGCTGACTTCGTCAGTCGGTCAACTATCACCCAGATGGTGTCATTTCCTTTCCTTGTCTTGGGTAACTTGGTGATAAAATCCATAGTTACCATTTCCCACTTCCAAGTAGGAAGTTCAGGCTGTTGTAGCAAACCTGACGGTTTTTGATGTTCTGCCTTGACTTGCGCACACGTCAAGCATTTAGCTACATAGATAGCTACAGACTTCTTCAAGCCTATCCACCAATAGTTTGCCCTTAGATCCTGGTACATTTTATCAGCTCCAGGATGAACAGAATATTTAGAGCTGTGGGCTTCCTGGAGGATAACATCTCGGAGTCCTCCATAAATTGGAACCCATATTCGTCCATTCAATCTAAGAATTCCATCCTTACTAAGAGATAACTGCTCCTCAGTTACTCCTAGCTTTTCGTTAGGATAGTTAGCTTCCAACACAGCTTCCTTCTGTGCAGCTAACAACCTTTCTATCAAATTGTTCTTTATTTCCATGCGCTTGGCATTGATTCGGATGGGTTTCACCTTCTCCTTCCGACTCAAGGCATCGGCGACTACATTCGCCTTGCCGGGATGGTATCTTATTTCATAATCATAATCATTCAGAGTTTCCATCCAACGGCGTTGCCTCATGTTCAAGTCCTTCTGGTTGAACAGATGTTGAAGGCTTTTGTTATCAGAATAGATCACACATTTTATTCCATATAAGTAGTGCCTCCACAGTTTTAGTGCGAATACAACGGCACCCAATTCCAAGTCATGGGTGGTGTAATTCTTTTCGTGCACCTTTAACTGGCGTGAAGCATAAGCAATGACTTTGCCTTTCTGCATAAGCACACAACCCATCCCGGTGTGTGATGCATCACAATAAACTACAAATTCCTCTATTCCATCAGGCAATGTCAGTACCGGAGCATTGCTCAACTTTTGTTTCAAAATATCAAAGGATTCCTGCTGCTTAGGACCCCAGTCAAACTTAATCTTCTTACGTGTCAACGAAGTCAGGGGTGCAGCAATCCTTGAGAAATTTTCAATGAATCGCCTATAGTATCCTGCCAAACCTAGGAAGCTACGTATTTCTGTAGGCGTCTTTGGCTCATGCCAATTGATGACAGCTTCAACTTTAGCGGGATCTACTTGGATACCACGCTCACTAACAACATGTCCAAGAAATTGGACTTCCCGAAGCCAAAATTCACACTTCGAGAACTTGGCATAGAGCTTTTCTTTATGAAGTAGTTCCAGAATGCAGTGAAGATGCTTCTCATGGTCAGCTTGGTTCTTTGAGTAGATAAGAATGTCGTCGATGAAGACGATGACGAATTTATCTAAGTGCGGCTTGCAAACGCGATTCATGAGATCCATGAACGCGGCCGGTGCATTAGTGAGCCCAAAAGGCATCACTAGGAACTCGTAATGACCATAACGAGTCCTAAATGCTGTTTTGTGCACGTCTTCATCTCTAACCTTCAATTGATGGTAGCCTGACCTCAAGTCAATCTTCGAGAAGAAACTTGCCCCTTGTAGTTGATCGAACAGATCGTCGATTCTGGGCAAAGGATACCTATTCTTGATAGTGACCTTATTAAGCTTGCGGTAGTCGATGCACAGACGCATCGATCCATCCTTCTTCTTGACAAATAAAACTGGTGCTCCCCAAGGAGACGAACTAGGTTTGATGAAACCTTTGGCTAGCAATTCATCTAGCTGCGTTCTCAATTCCTTCATCTCTGTTGGTGCCAATCTATAAGGCGCCCTTGCTACCGGTGCTGATCCAGGAATAATGTCAATTCTGAATTCTACTTGTCTATCTGGTGGCAAACCAGGTAGTTCTTCAGGAAAAACACCAGGGTATTCAGAAACGACGGGGATGTCCCCAATCATGGGCTTCGGCTCATCAATAATCACTTGTGCCATGTAGATGACACAACCCTTCTTCAAACACTTAGAGTCTTTGAGTATAGACATTTTCTCGGGCAGCCCATACTGGGTATCTCCCTGGATAGTAAGTGATTCACCAGACGGAGTCTTGATCATCACTTGCTTCTTATTGCAAATAATCTGGGCCTGGTTATTAGATAACCAGTCCATACCCAAAACTATGTCGAAACCGGCTAGTTTTAAAGGAAGTAGGGACAAAGGAAAAGAGTGGTTCTTAATGGATATGAAACATCCATCTAATAAGGTTGAAGCGGTTTCTAAAGTGCCATCTGCTAGTTCCACCTCATACTTCACACTTAAAGTCTTAACAGGTAATTTCAACAATTCACAAAACTTATTATCTACGAACGACTTATCAGCGCCTGAATCAAATAACACTCTCGCATAAACATCATTTACGAGAAAGGTACCTGTTATCACATTGTCGTCCTTGACGGCTTCCTTAGCATCCATCCTGAAGACCCCAGCATTGGTCTTTTTAGCCTCTTCCGGCTTCTTGGCATATTTTGGGCAATTGGTCCTGATGTGCCCTTTTTCATTGCAACCGTAGCAGGTCGCATCCTTTATCTTCTTGCAATCCAAGGTTTTGTGTTCCTTGGATTTGCATAACCCACATGCAAAAGGTTTCGATTGTGATTGTGAGTTGGATTCAAACCTGCACTTTCCAAAGTGCTGTCTCTTGCAGATTTTGCATCTGGGTTTTTCACCCGACTGCTGACCATCCTTCTTAAATCCTGACCCCTTCTTATGGTCATTGTTTCCCTTCTGCTTCTTGTTTGAACGTCGTGAGTTGTCATCCTCACGCTTCCTCTTTTCGGTATCAGCGTTCCTCTGCGATCTCAGTCTAACCGCATCCAAGGTAAGAGACAATGATATGTCTGCTACAGACCGAAAAGTAGTTGGTCTTGAGGCCTTCACACTTGCCTTGATCTCCGGGGCCAAACACCCGATAAAACGAGCTATACGTTTAGGTTCCGGAGTTACCAAATATGGAACCAACCTTGACAAAGTGTTGAAACTGGTAAGGTAGGCCTGACAGTCTAGGTTTCTCATGACCAGCGCCAAGAAGTCAGATTCAATTCTCTTAACCTCGTGTTGAGGGCATAAATTTTCCTTGATCAGTGCCATGAACTCTTCCCAGGTCATATTGTACAACGGGATTTTCCCCGTAGCTTGGATCAAAGATCTCCACCAAGCTAATGCTTCTCCCTTGAAAGACTGTGAGACAAACTTCACAATATCTCTATTATGGCAACCACTGATATCCACTACAGTATCCATCTCGTCCAACCAAGTCATGCAATCAACAGCTCCTTTTTCCCCAGTGAAGTCCCTGGGTTTGCACGAGACGAAGTACTTATAGGTGCAACCCCTATTACGGGGTTCTTGATTCCGCATGACTCTTTGGGATGGAGCACTCCTCTGGTTTGATGAGTGGTGAGAATTACTGTTGTGGGCAGTGTGAGTCCTGGAGGGTGTTCTGGAGTGTGGTGCAGATTGGGTCCTTGCATGGGTACCACTGGACTCATGTAGCTATCTATCCATAGCTTGATTTACGGCATTATCTATCATTGCCTGCAATTCTGCACCCGCTACATTTACTCGGGCATTATCATGCACTATCCCTGGGTGACTGTTGACCTCATTTGAGTCTGCCATTTAGCTTGAACTGTTACATATCGACATCAATTTATTGGTGAGTTTATTATAAAATTGTCTTTTATGGCAATTTATTAACCGTGGTAAACATAGACCATATATGGTTAATTTATTACTCACATTTATTTAGGATTTCTAATATAATTTATCCTAATTATTATTACAATAACAGTTTTATTAGCACATAAGGCCTAGTCACAGGGACAATTTAGATCATAAGCTACGATTTCAGAGAATCAAAGCATGAAGGTTTGAACAAAGTTCATTACCTTAATCAGACAGGGTCACAGACTAATACTGTCTTTTGTCTCATATGAAAATGAGAAGGGCCTGTAGGCATTCCATTACCAATGGATGGTAAAAAGAACTAATCATATATATTAATGATTTAACCCATGATTCAGAGATCATTTAGTTGGGTTTGGAATCTTTGAAAAGATCCTTATATAATAATAACACGTGTGTTTTTATCGAATCATATCTGCCAGGAGTGTTAACATGTTTTCAGATGTTAACAGGGATTTGAATCTTTTTAACGAGTTTTACCATCTGGGCCAGGTCTTAAAATGACATGCAGGCTAGGTTATACTTTTAAGATCCTTAATTAAAAACATAGGCAGATAGATTTTAAAAGGAATGATTCTGATTTATTTATTTCATATATAATTCAATTATGCATAACATAGCAAATATGAAATTTATAAACTTACATTCCATTAAAACTAAAAGTAGTACATTTTGCCCTAAACGGGACTTTTCACAGAAACACTTGCCCACGCAGGAGCTATACTGGCAATACAAGTCCTCGCAGGGACTGTTTGCTAAAATAAGTGTCCACGCAGGGACTAATAAAGACAAGTCCTCGTAGGGACTAAGTACAAAGGTAGATGTCCACGCAGGGACTACATACACACATAAATAAATGTCCACGTAGGGACTTGATTTAAACAAGGAAATACAATAATACATATTGGGATTTAACGACCCCGTTTCTTCTTTCCTTTCAGCAAGTTTGCCAAACCACTCATGAATCCCTCATTTTTCTTACGCTCTCTCTGGAGGTCTCTCTCAACCCTGTCCAGTCTTTGACGGAGATCCACCTGCTCTGGTGGAGAAAACCGTGGTGGCTGGTACTGTGGCGGCGGCTGAGCAGGTACTTGATACCCTCGAGCTGGATGTCCCATTCCCCAAGGGGTTCCATATGGTCCCTCGGGTTTTGGGCAAGATAGTTTGCTGCCACTAGGTATGGGTCGGCCTCGGCATAATTATAGTTATGGTATGATGGCGGTCTGTAAGGGTTGTAAGCTGCCGGAGCAGTATAAGCAGGGATAGGGTGGCCAAAACCCGGTGATGGCGGTGCTATAGGTGCCGAATTCACCTCTGAAACTGGAACTGAAGGTCCACCCATTTGTGGGCCTTCATATATAGGCGGGTAGTGGCTGCCGCTAGAGTGTTGAGGGGTGTTGAGACGAAAATTCACTTCTCGTGCTGAGATCCGTGCGCCAGTCCTCCTACGTCTTGGTGGTTCTGGAGGCTCTAGATGCACTGGCGGCGGTGGAGGCGGTGGCGTGACTGCCTCATAACGTGGATCCCCAGAGGGATTTTGCTGCTGCTCGAAACGTGGATCCCCAGAGGGATCTTGCTGTTGCTGCTGTGGTGGCTGTTGGTGAGGTGATGGGTGGTAAGATGGTGTATTGTACCACTCACACCGTTCGAACCGTGCCATGTGACTATCCGGACCTTGGTATGGTGTTCCGTGAAATGACGATCCGTCTGAGATCACAAAAGGATGGTTTAGGGATCCGGTTGAAGCTTCGACGGGATCTGTGTCCTCGTCCATATCTTGATCACCAGAAAAGTGATCCTCCGGTCCTAGTGGGTTAAAGCCCACTTGTTCTGGTAGGTACTCTGCTGGGTTAAACTGACCCCGAAAGATAGGAGTAGGGTCGCGGAAGGAATCTTGCGATGAGGATCGCTGCAACGGTATGTATGAAGGTTGCGGGTGGTTGGGCTCATTCTCTGACAGAGGCCCATAGGAGTGATGATATGGAGGCGTCGAGATATGTGACGTGGATTGTCTGGCAGGCTCCTCGTAAACCCTCCACGGTTCTTGTGGATCTATACTCCTTGTAGCAGAAGGAGTTCGCCGGCCTGAAGGCCCGGCCTCGTGGTCGTTAGGGGCGCTCATTGGCTCCTTTCCTCGACTTCCTCGCCTGAATCTTGGCGGCATGGCTAAACCTGTTAATATAAACAAGGTAATAACAAGGAAAAATAAAGGACAAAATTTAAATTAAAAATAAAAATATTTTGGATTATTCCTAAGTTCTTTGTCTAGACTCGAAGATTTAGGAATGTGCAATTGTGTAACTGAGATTAAACACAAAAGACTAGTGTTTAATTCACTCAGTGTTGGCTCTGATACCAACCTGTCACACCCCGAATTTCCACGTGTTACCGGTGGGCCCGGTAGGGGAGTATCGTGACGTGGTTGGCAACATAATAGTCAAACAACACAATATTTAAATGCACAGCGGAAGCAAAGTATAGATTCATTTCAACCAACGATATTGTAATATTAAGTATCACAATTAGTCGAATATAAATCCACAGGTAGATCAAAATAAAAGGAAACAAATGTTCAACAGTCTATGACATCCAAGCTGGCGAGACTTATTGTGGATGCTAGGAGACAAGCCAGCCTATTACGCGTAGTACCTGCACTTAACCTTTTTAAGAAAAATACGTCAGTTTACACTGGTAAATACAATCAACCGACTCATTTTAAAAAGAGTTTAAGAAAATGCATTTAAGGCACAAGGCACAAATAATATTTTATAACTTGGGATAATTATTTGAATATAATACTTGTAAGGATTTACATGTTCCTTATGCGTTCAGTAACCCGGATCGAGCCGGGTTAAAGATCAATGGACACACCACTTTATTTATGAGACACTGACAGGTGTACGCCTACACCTGAGTGCTAAGGTCGTGGCCATTTCGTAAAATGATGCCAGGGATATCCGGGACATGGTCATTAACCCCCCAAAGGGTTAAAGCAAACAAAACAAGTTAAACGAGACATCTCAATACTTTAATCATCATTCAATTAAAGATTCAATGCTCGACCAAGCGGTATTTTATATACCGTACCCCAAGCCCGTATAGGGAAAATAAGTTAAAAGTATTTACCTGAGCAAGTATAATTCAAAATCAGCGAGTGCAAGTATCTTTTACCGGTTCTCCTAATCTGGAACGAAGGTTTATAATAACCTATTAGAATCCTAACGGGTCTTTAGTTAAGCTTACGCTTAGACGGGTTAGTTTTAAAGATACGGTTCGTACGCACGATTAAGCGAAGACCGGATAGAATGTGATTTAGACCCGACAAGTTTGAAGACTTGCTTAATATGGGTATATGATACACATTCTGGATTTTGAGATAAAACCGATAAGGTTTGACCCGTTTCGGCTAATTTATGTAAACTAGTTACATAAACTGAACCGAACGCGTATGAAGCGTAACGGTTAACCATAAGAGTCCTAAACAGGTTTCCTAAGTTAAAATGCCTTAAATATGTCATGATATCAGTAGGATACCTTCCGTTATGCCCAAAACGAGTTTAATCTCATATTAAGACCCGTAGGGGTATTTTGGTCATTTTAAAGATTATAAAAGGGATTAATTCCATTTCTGTAAACCGGGTCTGAATACATCAGTAAATTAGTTTATTTTAACAGGTTATAACATTTGGTTATAAGTCTTATATGTCAAAATAGTTTTAAACCCTAACTATGCGTATAATACGCGTATAAAGCCGTTTTAAGCGACGTACGGGTTAAAATAGGATTCTGAGTTTCCTGATCAGTTAAAATGGTTCAAAACACTTTATTTAATATTTAAAATCAGTAGCAATTGGATTGGTGTCAAAAGGTTTTGTAAAACTCATTTTATGGCCGAAAAGGGTATATTCGGTATTAACCGAATTAAGGCACTAATCCTAGCTTATGATCAGTTTAAAAATAATTAAAAGTCTTCAAAAATCCCAAAATATTATATTACATCAGTGGGTAAAAGGTTTGGTGTTAAAAATGGGTTTTTGATAGGCGTTACGCTAATGACGTCATTTAATTACTAAGAATCGCTATAATTACGTCATTAAGCATAACTCCTAATCTGGACCTCCGCTTGAGGTGAAAATTTACAGACATGTCTAATAATCAGTAACTAAGATTATTTTACTTTCATATCTCCAAAAATCTCGTTTTATGATCATAAGGCCATTACGTTCAATATTTAGGCGATTAACGGAAACATCGGACAATTAAGGATTCATGTGGTATAAACGCAGAGGGTTATACCAACATGTAACTAGGTCCTAATGGAACTTTAAGGCATGTCTAAACCTATCTGAACCGGGTCAGAACTGAGGTCAAAGCAAAAGTCAAACTTTTGCGTCTTTCTGTTCCGAATCGGTTCAAAACAGAAAGTTGTCGAATCAAACAAGCGTAGACAAGTTTTTATACCTATTATCAGTTTATAAGAATGATGAAATAGGTGATACGCCTTTTACATCGTTAATCATGCGTTAAATCGAAAATACCATTTATGTTGACTTTTTCGGACAACGTTTGACTCGACAAACGACCTAGTTAGGATTGGAATCAGTGGGTGCCCTTTTAAGGGTTTAAAGCCCACATGATTACCAACTTATAACAACTTTCGATTCGAAAAAACCCTGGACCATTTGTGCTTTATCGTGAAGTCAAACCGTAGTTACGACGATTTGATTTCTAGGCTATAAACTAAGCATAACTAAAATAGAGAAGATCAAGGGTACTTACACTTGTCTAATGGATGATTTGGAATGCTTGGGATCTGCTTGAATGCTCCAGAAATGATCAGGAAGTGAATGCAAGATGAATGCAAAGAATGTGGGTCTTTTATATTAATTCAAACATCTTGGATCATCAACACATAAGTCTAGGAGTGTTACCAAATGACCAACATGTGTCCTACAAGCTAAAAACCACCTTAGGCAGCCCAAGGTATCGAAAAACTTGCATGTAAGTCGGTTAGAAACACAACAGGCAGCTGTCTGTTATTTTTCGCATCTGCAAGTCTGATGTGGCTCGCTTGGGCTTTTGTTAATCCTGATGCGGGCCGCCTGGGCCATCCAGATCAGGTAAACATGTTTCTCTTAATTGCATTTTGGTCCTTGGTCCCCCGAAAGGTCGTTTTCACTTGTTTTCCAGAGTTCTTATCCTATAATATTGACATATGGGGGCTTTAAGACTTATACCCACTTTGTAAAGTCCTCGGGTAACTTTGTGATCACCCGAAAAGCCCTAAATTACAATGTTGACGATTTTAACCCTCACACACGAATTTTATCACAACTTTCTCATATAGTAACGAAACTTGGTGAAATTTTTATGGTACATTCTAGTGAGCATATTTAATCGTTACAAGGCTTCGGGTTTGCTAAAAGGTCACTCAGAGGTATATCTTAACATGTTGACACATTTAACCCCTGTAGTTTGTAATCTCTCACTTTCTTTCACAATTCGCTTCGTATGATCCATGATCCATTCGTTTAAGGTTATAAACATCATGTAGGGTTATTGTAAAGTATATTTATTCATTGTTGACACTTTGAACCCTTATATTTACACAGTTTCATTGCTTGTCAACTTTAGTCCTTCAAGAACATTCTTTCACACGTTCAAACTTATGACACGTGTCAACACATTATAGGACGTAAATTTCCGAGGTGTTACACCGACCAACCTATTAAGAGTGTGCTTGAAAAACCTGAAAACTCAGGGCGATTAGCCAAATGGGCCATAGAACTAGGTGAACATAACATCACCTATGTCCCAAGGAAAGCTATCAAGGCTCAAGTCTTGGCCGATTTCATTGTGGAAGTCCCAAACCAAACAGTCACTGAAGTAAACACTGCCACCACTGAACCTTCCAACCCTGAAGCCTGGAAGCTTTTTACCGACGGGGCTTCAAGCGTTGAAGGGTCAGGGGCTGGATTAATTTTGATCAACCCAAAAGGTTTGGAATTCACATATGCTCTTCATTTTGATTTTCAGACCACCAATAACGAGGCTGAATACGAAGCACTAATAGCCGGCCTAAGGCTGGCCAAAGAAATGAAGGTTGAAAAGCTTGAAGTGTTCACGGATTCGTTGCTGGTCTCAAGCCAAGTGAATGACAGCTACATAGCTAAAGAGCCCAACATGAAAAAATACAGAGAAAAATCCAAGGAACTGATGAGTACCTTCCAAGCATGCAACATCAAGCAGATCCCCAGATCTCAAAACAAAAAGGCCGATGCCCTAAGTATGCTTGCATCTCTCACTTTTGCCCACCTCACCAAGAAGGTACTGGTAGAAGTGTTGAAGGCCCCATCCATTAATGAATTGGAGGTTCAAGATGTGGTTACCGAAGAAGAACCAAACTGGATGACTCCCATAAGAAAGTTCCTCAAAAATGGTGAATTACCCAATGATCAAGTGGAAGCTAAAAGGGTTGAAATCAAGGCAAGGCAATACATACTGCAAGGAGAAAACCTTTACAAAAAGGGTTACCTTGCTCCCTTGCTAAGATGTGTCGGTCCCGAGCAAAGTAAGTATTTGATCAAGGAGATTCATGAAGGAGTGTGTGGAGCTCACTTTGGAGCTAGGTCGGTAGTTGCAAAGCTCATGAACCTCGGATATTTCTGGCCTTCAATGCATCGCGACACAGCCGAAGAATTGAAGAAATGTGATGCCTGCCAGATCCATGCACCAATCCCAAAAAGTTCGAAGCATGATTTAGTCCCAATAACCTCGGCTTGGCCATTCCATAAGTGGGGAATGGACATTGTTGGTCCATTTCCCCCAAGCAAAGGGGGAGTGAAATTCCTACTGGTAGCGGTAGACTATTTCACCAAGTGGCCCGAGGTCAAGCCACTTGCCAAGATCACAGGAAAGCAAGTCATTGACTTTGTCTGGGAAAACATCATTTGTCGTTATGGATTGCCAGGAGTACTTGTCACCGACAACGGAAGGCAATTTGCTGAGAAGCCTTTCAGCGTTTGGTGCAAAGAATACAAAATCGATCAGGTTTTCAGCTCAGTGGCTTATCCGCAATCAAACGGCCAGGTTGAGAGAACAAATAGAAGCATAGTGGAAGGCATAAAGACAAGATTGGGAAGATACGAAAGCAACTGGCTTGAAGAATTGCCTAGTGTTCTATGGGCAATTAGAACAACGGAAAAAACAAGCCATAAGAAAACACCTTACAGCTTGGTATTTGGATCCGAAGCTGTGATCCCTGCCGAAATAGGAGTTGTAACCCAAAGAATTGTCAACATGGATCCCAAAGCAAACCAAAAAGAGACCATGTTGAATTTACAACTCCTAGAGGAAGCAAGAGATCAAGCCGCAATTCAAGAAGCCAAATACAAGCAACAAATGGAAGCTTACTACAACAAAAAAGTCAAAAACGAACGTTTCAAGCCAGGGGACCTGGTCCTCAGAAACAACGAAGCCAGCAAGAAAGAAAATCAAGGAAAGCTTGGCCCAAAGTGGGAGGGCCCGTACACCATCCTTGAAGCACACAAAGGTGGATCCTACAAGCTGGCTGATTCAGAAGGCAAAAGGCTTCCAAGGCATTGGAACGGCAAAACCCTGAAAAGGTTCCATGTTTAAACGGAAAATTTGGTTTGTTTAAAAATGTATTTCAAGTAGGATTATGAATACCTTTTGTAAAAAGCAAGTATTGCTTTAATGAATGAAGTTATTTTTATCAAACTTGTCTTTCTATCCCAAAATCAGGTTGAGAACCTAGCAAAAAACTCCATGGCAAGGGCCATGTAAGGGGATGAGCTCCCAGGCCACATCGCTCAATAGGTTCAAAGGTTGAATGAGCCTATATAAGGGGTGAGTTCCTAAATCAATACAACTCCATGAGACTTGTTAAGAAAAAATAAAGTTGTCTCATAGACGGGTATAAGCAGCCTACACCAAATGCTCCCTAAGCCTTAGAAATATAGTCTACCAAAAAGACTAAAAAACCAAAAGAAATAATTAAAGGGATAGGTGCCACCTCTTCTTGTTAAAAATGCCAAGGCTAAGTGTCTGCAGCACTGAACCCTTTTAGGTATAAAAAACATAAGGGCAGCACAAACTCGACAAAGACAAAGTTACAAAAGAACAAAGCAAATCCAAAAAGAACAAAGTCAATTGGACAAAAATCACAAAGGTACAAACCAAGCCAGGACGCAAAACTAAGAAGCCTTCAAGGCTTCAAGCCACCCGGGCAATACCTCGAAACCTTAAAGGCTTCAACCTATTAACAGACGGCCAAAAGGCTTGGACGGTTAAAAGCCAAATGAACTGCCTTGACCAAAAAGGCACAAGCATAAAACCATAATAAATGGAAAATAGCTAAAACATAACATCATATAAAAGAAAGCCCCAAAAAGACTTTCAAACATAAGTTAGAGCAAGTCCTAATAACTTGCAAGCTTAAACTACTGTTCCAGCGGCCACAAAGGCCTTAAAACACAACCAACAGGAACCTTAAGGGTTCCTAATAACCTAATATTGTTCAAGTTAACATTACAAAACATAAATTGTTTTCAGTGCTAAGAAAGCTACGAATCAAGCATCAACAGGTTTGGAAACTCCAGAACCTTCGCCCTTGGCCTTCTTTGTTTTCTTCAACTTTTTAGTCTTCACACCTCCATCACCACCAACCGCTGAAGCCTCCAAACTCGCATCCTTGGGAACATCCGGCTGACCTGAAAGGGTATCATCACTATCCCCCGAATAGGATCTCTTCCTTGAAAGAGAGCCCAAAATCTCAGCACAGACCTTCTCATTTAGGCCCTCCGGTTTCAAGTCCTGCAACACAGCAAGAGGCTTACCAAAACAAGTGGAAACCTGATGGATGTAGGGATAGGTCAACTTCTCCATTTGCTCAACGGAGCCTTTAAAAACATCAGAAGCCTCGGGACGAAACAGAGGTGACTTCTCCAAAGGATGGCCGGATTCATGAAGTTTATACCCAGCAATGAGGCCTTGGTGTTTCCCCAGGTTAAGAAGCTTAGTGTAAACGTCACCAAGAGCAGATTTAAACTCTTTGGAATGCAACAGATAAGTAACCACTTGATGAAAACCCTGCTCTATGAGCCATTGGTTATCCACAGTAGCCTGAGCAACTGAAGCCTTCAACCTCTCTTTCTCCTTACCAAAAGCCTGTTGCTGAACAAATAAAGCTTCCCGATCAGCCCTAAGTTTCAACCTATCAGCCTCGAAGCTCTTTTTCAAGTCACCCATCTCAATTTCATGCATCTTTTTCAGATCACTAACCTTCTTCTCCCATGCTGTTTCCTTCTCGGCAAAACCAGCTATCTCCTTTTTCATCCCAGCCATGGAGGATTTCATTTTATCCTTCTTCTTGGAGAATTCTTCATATTCCCGCATTCTCTGACGAAAACGGGCAATGCCTTGAGGAAGCATGGCAGCAAGGTTGCAAGTACTCAAAATCATACGGGACAACATCAGGTCATCATCCATCCCAGCAATAGTCTCGTGCACTGAGGGAGGATCAATGTGACTCAGGGCATCCTCACAAACAGCAGCATCTTTGAAACTGTCATCATTCTTCACCGACCAAGTAGGCACATAAATCCCTTCCGGATCCAACCCTTCAACGTCCCTGCTCGAAGACTCCTGAACAAGAGTGGCAACAACCTTCTTGCCTGAAACCTTTTTACCATGGACAACCAATTCCTTATCCTTCTCAGCACCTGCTTCAACACCTTGATCTTCCGAAACTTCAATATCATCACTCAAGTCCACTGGTTCAGTAGAAGTGGATTGAGGACCAGCTTTCAACAACCGACGAGAAGATCGGCGGGTTGAAGATTTAGGAGCATTAGACTTAGAAAAACCCTTGGCAGTAGCAGCACTAACATAACCTGAGCCCTCAAACCTTTGATCAACAGTTCTAACCACAACATTCTCACCAGGAACAGACGGAGCATCCTCAAAAACAACATCAGAAGCATCGTCGCTCTTAATAAAATCCAAAGCAGACATGACTGCAAAAAACAACAACACATAAGTCATAGGTTAAGAAAAACATAAAGAGGACAAAAAAGGAAAATGCATACCAATTCCACTCCTCATAAGAACCGGATCCCGATCAACATTCCCCCAAATTTTACTAACCCCTAAAAGAACTAGTAAGTGTTCAAGAAAGGGACGAACCCTCGAAGGGCACCCCCGGATGGCATTGAGAAAAACAACATTCAATTCAGACTCGGAAGGTTCCGAATCATTGAGAACAGCATCCGGATTCCTCCACACCATTTTAAATGGGAGAATAGTATCGGAAACCCAGAAAAAGCGGTCTTTCCAAGCCCCAAGCGTAGTAACCATCAACGAAATAAGGCAGGTATCAACTTTGGTTGTTTCAAAAGTAAACCAATCGCCATTCTTAGCCAAGCGAAAAAACCGGCGAAAGAGTAAAAGGGAAGGATCATACCCAAGTGCACGACACAAAACCTCAAAATGCAAAACCCTAGCCATCCCCTTTGGATGAACTTGCCCAAAAGAAACCCGATAATACTCCAACAAGTTCAAAACAAAAAACGAAAAGGGATAACGAAGGTTCGAGAACTCAAAATGACTACAATAAAGGGCAATCGAACCAGAAGTCGGATTATTAACGGGAACATCACAAGCAGGGGCAGTTGGGTTAAACTTCCTATCAATACCATATTCCATACAAAATAAATCTACCTCCTCTTGTGTTAACCGGGAAAAAGATCTTGCTAAGTCCTTACGAGCACCCATTTTTTGAAAACGGAAAATGAAGAATGCAAGATGAAAAGGAAACCGGAACTAACCTTAGAAAAGGAGAGAAATTGGCAGAAACTTGGGAAGAATTATGAAACAAATGGATAAGTTTGGAAATATAAAATAAGTATAAGCCTACAATAGGGGTAATAATGGCAAAACAGTAACTCCTGCGAAAACCGCCACCCTATCAACTGCCATACATCAATCAAATCAATTGTCAGTTATTTAAAATTCAAATTCAAAACATTAACTGCCTTCAACCTTTCAAGCCTTCAAGCAACGAACCCTCGAAACCTTCAGGCAATAAAATACGTACATAAAAGTCAGAAGTCTTTGAGCTTATCACCCAAAAACCTCTGACTTGGGGGGCTGATGACGGGGGTAGCTCAAGACTAAATAAAATGATTAAATATGTAAACGCTCAAAAGGTTCAACGGTTCAACGGTTGAAAAGCTGTGAGTTGGGAAAAGCAATGCGGAAACAGTGGCCGGTCACATCTGGAGATCGCTTCACCAACCCGCAGCCGCAAAAGCAAAGCAGGTCTGCACAATGCACACTATTATCCGGGGGTCAAAAGCCTTCAACCCCCGAAAGGGGAAACCCTCCACTGCAAGCAAGGTTACTAGTCTAATACATTCCACTTTGGGAGATGCCTTCTCTTATAAAATGACACTTCATTTACTTCAGAAATCATCTCCTGACCAGCTCTGATTCTCTAATCTCTGGTCATTCTCATCGAATGCTTGTCTCACACAAGTCATTCCCTTTCACATCCAACACACACATTCCCTTTGCTACCACTTCCGAATCTGAGCACAATTCAAAGGAGGATCCATAGCAAAGAACAACAATAAACTAGTAAACCTCCTTCCACGTCTCGCAAACGTGGGGGGACCCCACGACCTGCGTTAGGCAAGGTTGAACCCTTCAACCATTCTGCCTAGCCAATCCAGCTACCACCGTTGGTCTTGTATTTGTTGCATCAACAGTGACTATTACGTCAGCAGAGGGGGCACTCCAAAAAATGCACGGGGTAAAAGGAGCTTGAAAGGGGACGTTTAAAAAAAATTAACCAATCAAAAATAGAAACAAAACTCCATAACCAACCACCAACCTCCAAGTCACCAACCACCATCGCCCCACACCGTGTGAAGTTCTCGACGCGACATCTCAACACCATGCCTCAGGGTGGTGTGCCGGCGTTCTTAAAGCCGCTCCCCCCCCCCCCCCTTATAGCTACATACACCTATTACAATTTGCTAAGGTTTAACACTATATTAAACCGTTATATCTTATTGAACTGGATATTTTATAAAACGGTAGTGAAAACTTTTGGTATGTCACATTGTTGTCGTTAGTGGACAATTGGTTGGAACAAGCGTGGCAAAAGTGGTGTTAATGTGATGAGATAATAGTGATACATTATGAGATCTATCATTTCGATTTTGACAAGGTTGTTTGATAATGTATTTGTGGTTCAAACAGTTGCAAACATAAGATATACATTGACCAAAGAAAAATAATCAATAGAAATAAGATAAATAATTACACATATATTATCATCAAAATAAAAGCCAACATTATAGTAATCATCGAATGTATACTATACTAAGTCATTCAAACATAACGAAAATTAATGACTGATTTCATTTTGGTTTAATTGTTTTTTTTAAACGTACATAAATATGAAATTCAAACCAAGTATGTTTGGCTTTCACTTAAATAATATGCGCTGCCAACGACGTATAAACACGTGTCTACTCAATAAGGCTACCCGGTGTGATTTCGCGCCCTTGTCACCTCACCCATTTTAGCGCCCTATGGGCCCCTACACCACCCCGTCTCCGCCAGTGGGGGTGCTATCCTTAGCCTCCGCCAAAGGAATAGCAGGCGTGAGAGGAAAAAAGCAATGGGGTCCACCTCCATCAACCAATCAGATTTTGTTTTTATTTATCTCTTCTTTTTTTAATATAGTTAAAAGAGGCTTTATAGCGGACCACTGCGTGCAAGTTAACAATAAAACCCCCTGCTTATGTGTCGCCTACATGACGCTTACGTGACGTGATAAAACCCCTAGGAATGTGACATCACACCACCTAGCCTAAAGATAACCCACAAAGTGACAACACAATTATTGTTTTTCTATTGCATAATATCCATGAAGTGATCTTAAATGTTATTATATTACAGGTGATCTTAATTTTTATTAGACTTTTTTATTCGGTTTAAAGTCTCGTATATGCATATCTAAAACTTCTTTTCAATCTTTAACAGTTTAAAAGCTAAAACGAAATATTTGTAGTCCTAAATTAACTTCTAATCTCATAATGTTAGTTGGTCCAAGCGAATTAGTCATGTAACATAAAATAGAAAAAATCAGAAAAAAAAAAAATAAAAAAAAAATAGAAGTATAAGTGCGGATCACTACTTTAACTTGTGTCTTGGCTTAATGTTGGATCACAATGCTATCTAAAATAGAACCCGATTTCAAAATAAACAACTGCCTTAACTGCCCTCTATTTGCCCTGTCAAAATGTGCATCTAGATGAAGTGTCTATATCTTTTGTTTCATAACTATATGTTCGGTAATTATTTTTTTACGACAAACTAACTTACTATCCTAAATAAATAATACTATATCTGCATCTAGTAGGATTTATTCTTCACGTCTTAGAGAGGAGACATTTACCACCACAACATGTCCTGTGGGGACTGTTCGGTAATTATATATGATGGGTTTGATATATACCGAATTTAGTAGGCCATCATGACCATTTGACCAAAAGGTTGAAATCGACCCATCACTTGTATTCCACTTTAGACATTAGATCAAAATATGTGGTTGAAAACTTTTGTGAATGAAATGAAAAAATACGAATAAGGGCTTGTTCATGGTCATTCGTTTAACTTTAATCGAACAAATAAACGAACACCAATGCATACGAACGAATTTTCTTGTTCATGCTTGTTATTTAAAAAATGTGTGCTCATTTATGTCAGGTCGTGAGTATTATAAACGAACATAAACAAGCGTAATGAATGAACGTAACGAACACAAACAAATATAAATGAATAAAGATAAACGAAGAACATGAATGTGTTCTTGTTCGTTTGTTATTCGATTACCCAATACTTAGTTTTAAAAATTGATTTGAGATGATGGTTGGGTACATAATATGGGCCAATTACTCAATTAGCATTAGTAAATAGTAATAGCTAATATGTAAATTTTAATGAATAATTAAACAATCATAAACGAACAAACATAACTAAACAAACATAAACGAACGTAAATGAACAGTCATAAACAAGCGTTCATGAATGAAAGGAACATGTGTTGATGTCAGTTTGTTAAGATAAACGAACAATTTTTCTAGTTCATCTTTGTTTGTTTGTTAAATAAACAAACATTCCGATGAACGGTTCATTAACAGATTACTGAGTGTTCAGTTTATTTAAATACCTACCTATAATAACATTGTTTCTGGTTTCAAAATTTTCTATTTGTGTTTGTTTCTTTATAATTTCTTACCTACTACACACCTCCTATTGCGTTCATGTTTCATGTTACTTATCCTTCTTCTTAGTTAGCTTCAACTTGCCATTCCTTATATAAATACTTCTTAGTTACTTATATCCCCTCCTCTTTCTCTCTCTGCCTAGCTATACACACAATTCTCTCTCTCACTCTACGTACATATATACACACAATACACACACACGAGAGAGATCGATATCAGATAGATTAAGGTGTTTGGAGTTGGGGAGATGGCTCAAATTTTGTTACATGGAACACTTCATGCCACGATCTTTGAAGTAGACAAACTCAACTCCAATTTGCTCCACAAGGTTACCCATATCTCTCTCTCTATATATATATATATAAATTTTTTTGTTAGAAGAGAGAGGAGAGAGAATCTCTGAATATGTTACATTTTTTCAGCGTTATATATTTTGAACTTCACATGTTACACAGTTTAATAACAACTTTTTTTTTATTTTTTGAATTTCAAGTGTTATGATTTCAGTATTTTCAGAATTTACAAAGGTTTTTAGCTTTGCGGTGCACATAACAATATGTTACATTTTTAGTAAGTTTTTCGTGTAATATTTACAGACATACACACTATTGTGTCAGACCATAACAAATTATGAAAAACATTTTTTGCAGTCTTTACACTTTTCTGAAAAGGTAATTTTTTGTACTTGATTTAATCTACACCATAGATTAAATAGATGGATGGTGGAGATAAGGTTTCTTTGGTTTTCTTAACTCACCAAGGTTTATTTTATCCAACCTATATATATAGTGTGTGTGTGTGTGTAGGATTAGGATCAACTGGGAACCAAAGGAAGATTTGAGAACTGAGAGAACCACACACACGGAAGGGATCATGTGCTCAAATTTAAATTTTGATTGGTGCTTACATAAAACAAGCACACACAATAGATACATATGTATATATGTGTGTATGTACGTGTATGCAGGGGCAGACCTAGGTGACGGGTTGGGTGAGTGGGCATGGGCGAAGGATAGTGGGGGCAGGAGGGGCGGCCGACCCCCCGAACTTTTTGCTCAGTAGTGGAGAGTATGTAGTTTTCATATAGAAATTTTTGGGTATATGCATTTTCGACCCCCCGTTTTATAGAAATTTTTTGGTATATACGTTTTCGACCCTTCGGTCGTAAATCTCAAGCTTCGCCACTGTGAGTGGATGCAACCCTTGAAAAAACTATTTTTAGTGTATTTTATAAGGAAAAATCCTGATCGCACCATTTGAAAGTTTGGTTAAACCCTTCTTTCGCACTTCCAGAAAATAATTTCTAGGTCCACACTGCATGTATGTATTTTGTGAAATATATAAATAATATAAAAATTATAATGATATATTTATTTATGATAAAACTTATATGTATGTAATGTATCATAGGTAAAAGTTCCTTTACAAATGATGAAAATCCTAAGAAGGTATAGGAATTGACATATATGTTTTGGACTTGGGCACGATGTTATGGATTGTTTTGGCATGATATTATATAGAAAAACACCAAACGTAACAATAAAATACACAAGGCAATGTATTCTAGGCTTGAAGCTTAAAACACCATACCAAGAAAATTAAGTAGTGTGTTTTAAGTGTTAAGTGGTGTGTTTTAGCTATGTTCTGAATTTCATGCCTACAATACATTACATTGTGTTTTAAACTGTTATTTTTCAATATGATGAACATCATTTCTAAGTCCAAAACATCAAGTCTACATACATATACTCAGGCCCGGCCCGTAGGGTGTGCAGGATGTGCCACCGAACAGGGCCCAAAAGGTTTTGGGGCCCAATAAGAAAAAGAATCTTTATGTTTATATTTAAATTATGTAGTTTCAAGTTTAAACAATGATGATGCTGTAGCAAAATGGTTTCCCGCGTGAAGCTTTACTGAGCGGTCCTGGGTTCAAGAGCTTTTATAAACGATTTCCTTCCTAATTTTTTTCACATTTTTTCTTGGGCCCTGAAAACCCCTGAAGCCCATTCATATTTTTGTTCATTTGTTTTATTTGATGGTTTTTAGTGCACATGTATGTAGATTTGTTAACAAAAATTTAACATTGTTTTATTTATATTAGAGTTAACTGCCTTTTTCGTCCCTGTGGTTTGGTCACTTTGGCCATTTCAGTCCATTTTTCAAAAATGCGCCATTTTCCTCCCCGACGTTCTGGAAAGGTGCCATTTCAGTCCAAAAATCATAACCCAGTTAAGTCGGTTTGTAAATAAGGACTGATTGTGTAAATTTGTAACATAAAGGACTGATTGTGTAAATTTGTAACACCACCACCACTAGCCCTGCCACCACCACCACTCCGCTGCCACCACCACCACCGCCACCACAGCCACTGCCACCACCACCACCACCACCACCGCCACCACAGTCACCACAGAGGTGAACAGCCATTGTCGGAGAGGATGACGACGATGAACGGATGTGCCACCACTCCGTTCATCGTTGACGGAGATGATGACGATGATGAACGGTGACTGTTGATGAACAATGATGGATGGATTGGTGTATCTCCGGTGGTAAGACGTGGTAGCAGGTCAGGTTATGTATAGAATGGTGGTTCGAAGAACTGTTGATGATGATCAACGTGATGATTGACGATGATGATGAACTCTTGATCGCCACCACAGCCACCACAGAGGTGAACAGCCATTGTCGGAGAGGATGACGACGATGAACTGAGGTGAACAATGGTGGTGAACGATGACCGGAGTGAGGTTTAGGTTAAGTTCAGGTGATTATCGGGCACGGTGGTCTCGAGAACTCCGAACACAGCGGTGGTGATGTGCTTGGTGATCGTTGACGGAGATGATGACGATGATGAACGGTGACTGTTGATGAATAATGATGGATGGATTGGTGTATCTCCGGTGGTAAGACGTGGTAGCAGGTCGGGTTATGTATGGAATGGTGGTTCGAAAAACTGTTGATGATGATCAACGTGATGATTGACGATGATGATGAACTCTTGATCGCACAAGCCAAAGATAATCGCACAAGATCCCGTAGTCGCGGTGGTGGCAGTGGCGGTGTGGCTGTGGTGGCGGTGGTGGTGGCAGTGGTGGCGGTGGTGGCGGTGGTGGTGGTGGTGGTGGCAGCGGAGTGGTGGTGGTGGCAGGGCTAGTGGTGGTGGTGTTACAAATTTACACAATCAGTCCTTTATGTTACAAATTTACACAATCAGTCCTTATTTACAAACCGACTTAACTGGGTTATGATTTTTGGACTGAAATGGCACCTTTCCAGAAAGTCGGGGAGGAAAATGGCGCATTTTTGAAAAATGGACTGAAATGGCCAAAGTGACCAAACCACAGGGACGAAAATGGCAGTTAACTCTTTATATTAAAATGTTTCTTTATGTTAACTTTTTCTTTATATTAAATTGTTTAATTGTTTGTTTATGTTAATTCTTAATATTTGCTGTTGAGGTTAACATGTAATTACTTGAAAGTACATGGGCTCATTTTTCCTATTCGTACAGGGCCCTTGACTCCGCATTGTTTCGAACCAAAAACGTTAAAGCGCAATTGTTTCGAAGGCCAACTGTTTTTGCCAATCAAATTCAGAAGCCCAACTGTTTTAGCGTGTAATGAATTAATGACTTGGCTCAAATCAATAAACAAACATAATGGATTAATGAATACGGCCCAAATTTCTTATCTCGCACAGGGCCAAAATTCTTTTTGTAATTTTCGGAGACGGCCCTGCATATACTTTTCACACTTCTTAGAAAAAATGTCCTTTGTAGACTAACCTTAGTTATGTATCATATTTTAATTTGTAATAATTGTTATATAACAAAAATTATACAATAATCATAACAGTAAAAAATAATATACTTGGAAATCTCAACGGGTATTTTTGACAAACCAACGGGTATACCTAATACCTATGGATATGTCCGATACGTGACGGATAATTACCCGACGAGTATTGGTCTAGTTATATGTCACGTTTTTACAATAAGCATATAATATTACTAATATCCGATCCACGGAGGCAAAAAAAAAAAAGGTAGAGCTACTTGTAGCATATAAAGTCCTTTCAGGCTTCAGCTTCGTTGCAGGATTATAACCCATAATGGGATTGGGCCGGAGTCCACTGACCTATATGGGCTAACATCAAAGACTATAGTATGTCTAGTTGGTGGTGTTTGTTTTTTTTGGAAGAAGAGCTTCCTGGCCTCTTCTGTCTGCACCGTGCAGACGCGGGAAGAGGTTTAGCCTCAGAAGAGTGTTTTTTTTTTTTTTTTCGAGAAGTGCTTTTTACCTCTCCCCAACCTCTTCTTGGGGAAGAGATGAGAGGTAAGCTTCTCCAAGCAGAGGTTTACCTCTTCTTGGCACCACCTCCACCTCCACCCCTGCTCCGCCACCACCACCCCCTGCTCCGCCACCATCATCATAATCATCATCACAAACAAAACCCCCAAATCTTCTCCACCTCCACCTCCACTCCGCCACCACCTCTGCTCCACCTCCGACATCTGCTCCACCTCCACTCCGCCACCACCTCCGACATCATCATCAACAAACAAAACCCCCAAATCGAAAACCCTAAAATCGAAAACCCCCAAATCGAAAACCCTAAAAACGAAGAGAGAGAGAGAGATCGTAGACAGAGAAGGGGCGGCGGTGGCGGTGGGTTTTGATGGCGGTGATGATGATGGCGGTGGTGAAGTGGTGGTGATGATGATGGCGGTGGTGAAGTGGTGGTGATGATGACGGTGGTGAAGTGGTGGTGATGATGGCGGTGGTGATGATGACGGTGGTGAAGTGGTGGCGGTGGTGAAGATGGCGGTGGTAGAGAGAGAGTAGAGAGAGATCTGTGTGTGTGTTTGTGTGTGAAGAGGTTTTATATAAAAAAAACAAACCCTCTTCTCCTTGCAGACTGAAGACATTTGGTCCACCTCTTCTCCTGCAGATGCCTGCAGATGTGGCCTGCAGCAGAAGAGGTTTTCGTGCAGAAAAAACAAACAGCACCGTAAGCTTCTCCAAGCAGAGGTTTACCTCTTCTTGGCACCACCTCCACCTCCACCCCTGCTCCGCCACCACCACCCCCTGCTCCGCCACCATCATCATCATCATCACCACCCCTGCTCCGCCACCACCACCTCCACTCCGCCACCACCACCTCCTGCTCCGCCACCATCATCATCATCATCATCACAAACAAAACCCCCAAATCTTCTCCACCTCCACCTCTACTCCGCCACCACCTCTGCTCCACCTCCGACATCTGCTCCACCTCCACTCCGCCACCACCTCCGACATCATCATCAACAAACAAAACCCCCAAATCGAAAACCCTAAAATCGAAAACCCCCAAATCGAAAACCCTAAAAACGAAGAGAGAGAGAGAGAGATCGTAGAGAGATAAGGGGCGGCGGTGGCGGTGGGTTTTGATGGCGGTGATGATGATGGCGGTGGTGAAGTGGTGGTGATGATGATGGCGGTGGTGAAGTGGTGGTGATGATGGTGGTGAAGTGGTGGTGATGATAACGGTGGTGAAGTGGTGGTGATGATGGCGGTGGTGATGATGACGGTGGTGAAGTGGTGGCGGTGGTGAAGATGGCGGTGGTAGAGAGAGATCTGTGTGTGTGTTTGTGTGTGAAGAGGTTTTATATAAAAAAAAACAAACCCTCTTCTCCTTGCAGACTGAAGACATTTGGTCCACCTCTTCTCCTGCAGATGCCTGCAGATGTGGCCTGCAGCAGAAGAGGTTTTCGTGCAGAAAAAACAAACAGCACCTTAGTGTGCAAAGAGTTGGGTGGGTGTTCAAAGATATACTAGTACAATATATTATATTTATTAACTAATATTGTTAATCTTTTATGATTCATATCATTTAGAGTAAACTGATAAAGTAGTCCCTGAGGTTTGATCACTTTTGCTACTTTAGTTTAAAACTCAAACCTTTTGAATTCGGGTCCATGTGGTTTCAATTTTGTTGTCATTTTCATCCAAAATCAAAATCTATTCAGATTTTTCAGTTAGCATCTAGTTTTTTTTTTTTTTTGTCCTTTTCCTCCCTATTAATGAAGAGCAAAATGGTCAGATTTTTTTAATTTGTTATAATAAAACGTTATAGGACCATTTTGCCCTTAATTAAAAGGGAGAAAAAAGACAAAAAAATTGGATGTTAACTGAAAAATCTGACCAGATTTTGATTTTGGATGAAAATGACAACAATATTGAAACCACAGGGACCTAGATTCAAAAGGTTTGAGTTTTGGTCTAAAGTGTCAAAAGTGATCAAACCTCATGAACCACTTTAGTAGTTTACTCATTTATTTTTACTTCACTGTTTAATAAGACTTTGTTGTTTATGATGGACTTTGTGTAGATTGTAGATGGACTACAACATGTTGTGGGACTAAAGACCAATGCTGGAAGTGTTTATGCAACCATAGATTTGGAAAAGGCTCGAGTAGGTCGAACCCGGATGCTTGAACACGACTCGAACCCACAATGGTACGAGTCTTTTCACATCTATTGTGCCCATATGGCCGCCAACCTCATCTTCACTGTCAAAGAAGACGACACCATTGGTGCAACTTTGCTTGGTCGCGCTTATATCCCCGTTACCAAACTCCTAAACCAAGAAATAATCGATGAATGGCTAGAAATTATGGATGAACGTGGCAAATCAGTACATGGCCATCCTAAAATCCACGTTAAGGTGCAGTTTTTCGATGTCACACGAGAATGCCAATGGTCTAAAGGTATACAAAGCGTAAAATTCCCGGGGGTACCCTTCACCTTTTTTCCTCAAAGAAACGGGTGTAAGGTTACTCTTTATCAAGACGCACATTTACCTGAAAACTTTATACCGAGAATACCCTTATCGGGAGGAAAATATTATGAACCACACCGATGTTGGGAGGACATATTTGATGCTATTTCTAATGCAAAACAATTAATTTACATTACCGGTTGGTCGGTTTATACTAAAATCACTTTGATTCGGGATTTACGAAGGCCGAAGCCCGGCGGAGATGTGACATTGGGTGAATTGCTTAAGAAAAAGGCGAGTGAAGGCGTGCGAGTGTTGATGCTTGTTTGGGATGATCGTACTTCGGGTGATTTGTTTAAAAACGGGTACATGTCTACCCATGACGAGCACACGGGAGACTACTTCCGTGGTTCAGAAGTTAACTGTGTCTTGTGTCCTCGTAATCCGGACAATGGACGGAGTTTAGTCCAAGACATCGAGATTTCCATGATGTTAACACACCACCAAAAGATCGTGGTAGTCGATAGCGGGTTGCCTAATGGCAACCTCGAAAAACGGAGAATCGTGAGTTTCATAGGCGGAATCGATCTTTGCGACGGACGATACGACACCCCGTTCCATTCCATTTTTCGAACTCTCGACTCCGCACACCACGACGACTTCCACCAACCGAACTTCCCAAACGCTTCAATCACAATAGGCGGACCGCGCGAGCCATGGCACGACATCCATTGCAAGCTCGAAGGCCCGATCGCATGGGACGTGTTGTTCAACTTCGAGCAACGATGGTTAAAGCAAGGAGAAAAACATTTACTTATCGACGTGCGGGATAATGATCTGATCATTATCCCGCCATCGCCGGTCATGCTTCCGCATGACCACGAAACATGGAACGTTCAATTGTTCCGCTCAATCGACGGCGGGGCTGCATTCGGGTTTCCAGATAAACCCGAAGAGGCAGCCCGCGTCGGTTTGATAAGCGGAAAAGACAATATTATTGACCGAAGTATTCAAGACGGGTACATCAACGCAATCCGACGAGCAAAGAATTTCATTTACATCGAAAACCAATACTTTCTAGGAAGCTCGTTCGGGTGGAATTCAAACGACATTATAGATGAAGACATAAGTGCTTTACATCTAATCCCGAAAGAATTATCGCTTAAAATAGCGAGTAAAATTGAAGCCGGAGAGGATTTTCGGGTGTACATCGTGATACCAATGTGGCCGGAGGGTGAACCGGAGAATAAATCGATACAGGCGATACTTGATTGGCAACGAAGGACTATGCAAATGATGTATAAAGATATTGTTGACGCTTTGAAAGCGAAGAATATTGTCGCGAACCCGAAAGATTATTTGACATTTTTTTGTCTTGGAAACCGGGAGATTAAGAAGTCCGGCGAGTATGTACCGGCGGAGAAGCCTGATGATGGTAGTAATTACAGTCGAGCTCAAGAATCAAGGCGGTTCATGATATATGTTCATGCCAAGATGATGATCGGTACGGTTATTTTATTATATAGTATAGATTATTATTTATAGAAGTTCAAATTAATAAAACTAAATAAATTGATATATAAAAGTTAATATATTTTTTTTTGGGGGGGGGGGGGGGGGGGGGGGTGGGTGGAGGGGGGGTTTGATACATATTTATCTAAATTGTGTATTTAGTCTCATATGGTTAACTTGATTAATCCAAAAAGAGTTGGTGTTTTTATAGTTGATGACGAGTACATTATCATTGGATCAGCAAACATCAATCAAAGATCGATGGATGGAGCTCGAGATTCCGAGATAGCAATGGGAGCATTTCAACCATGCTATCTGTCAAAAAGACTGCCGGCGAGGGGTCAAGTTCACGGATTCAGAATGTCATTATGGTATGAGCATTTGGGATTTCTTGACGATGATTTTACTTGTCCAGAGAAATTGGATTGTATTAGAAAGGTGAACAAGATTGCGACGAAATATTGGGATCTTTTTTCTTCAGACAAGTTTGACGATGATTTGCCTGGACACTTGTTGAGTTACCCTATTGGAGTCACTGAAGACGGAGAGGTGACCGAGCTACCAGGGTGGGAGTGCTTCCCAGACACAAAGGCTCGAGTTCTTGGTACATTTCAATTTTATATGCCTCCGATTCTAACTACTTGAAAAAATTAGGGTGCAAGCTCGAATTGATGTCTTTCGTGTAAAATGACTAAGATTACAAGTATTGTGATGAGGTTTATAAGTGTTTTATGGATTTCTTTTTCTTGTTGTAACTTTATAACAATAAATAAGTTATAACTATGATTAATGATCAAAAGTTGTTGAATGTTTTGGATGTTCTATTTGAATTCTATTGTGTATGAAAAGTGTTGATGTTTAACTGTAATTACGTGTCAAATAACTTAATGGGAAATCACTTATTATGTATTTATAGTTTTAATGTAGAAATATAAATAAAAAGTTTAATATTTTACATAGTGTAAATCAAATACATTTGAACAAACAAGCGACCCCACATGTTCGAGTGAATGTAAAATTTAAAAGCATAAAAAATTATGTTATATAGTAACATTTCATTATTACTTTATTTCTTAATACAATAATAATAATAATAATAATAATAATAATAATAATAACTTTTATTAAATGTTATTACTGTTCAAATAGCCCGTGGCTCGAAATTAGCTCGAATCAGCTCGGTTTGTAAACAAACGGATCTCAAGCTAGCCCTTGTTCGGATAGGTTCAAATTCAATTAGTTTGGTTTATTTAAGTTAAGCCCAACATCCATATTTTGTATCCTAAAATAGTCCACTTTCCAAGCACAAATGTTACAGCCCAGTATACCACTATAGTCAACTTTTCTCATCTCTAGGTTACATTACATCGAATGTTGTCTACTAGTGTTAAACCCCCGCGTTGCGGGCACGGGGGTCGTAAAATCATTGTAAGTAGGAAGCAAACGACAACTAAAACCAGGAAAATCGTAAAACAAAAACACATATTTTTACCGTCACGTGACATAAAACTTAGACAAAGACAAAGTCAAACTTATATCACGAACTGATGTAAAATGTAGACGACTCAAATTTATTGAGAAAACTTTAACTTAAAGTTCGAGCCCGTCACGTGACATAAAACTTAGGCAAAGACAAAGTCAAACTTATATCACGAACTGATGTAAAATGTAGACGACTCAAATTTTGTGGATAAAAGGCAATGAAGGCTAATTCTCCTAGACCTTACGTCAAGAGTTCGAGCCCGAGCCACTCCAGGTTTTAATCCACCTTGCGTTACGCCAAAGAGATTCTCTCTTGTGGCGGCGCAAGCCCCTGCCGTTGGTAGTGGGTGGTATGGTTTCCCGGGAAACGCCGTTAGCCAAACTCTGACGCCAGCGTGGGCCCGGTTAAGACAACATGGTCTGGACAGAGTGAGTTTAGAGCCCTCTGTTTGAAAGAGTGTGAGATCTCTCCATCAACATTTTAAAGATTCTCACCGTTAAAAAAAAAACTAAAAACATGATTTGAAACGAGTGAAATGGTTCGGTTAAAACTAATTTGGTTGGATTGAACGGAAATAGTTTTATTATTTTACAAATATCGGAATTTTGTATGCTTGTACCGAAAAAAGTGCCAACATAAAATTAATAAAATTAATAGTGTAACGCCAAAAGTGAAAAAGAAAACGAATATTACAATTACAAGCAAATAAATAATAAATGTTATCTCTACTCTCTAGTGTGAAAAAATATTTGTTTAGTAGCAACACATTTTTAGACACACTTTAGGGCATGAATATGCTACTAAATATGAAATTAGAAAGAGAGGATATTGTATAGAAGAATACTCTACTCCCATACCACTTATTAAAGTCTCTATTTCAAATAAAATATAAGAGAAAAAAACACATACACACAAATAGCTTTTTTTAGAGTCCCTATTTCAAATAACATATAAAAGAGAGAAAACACATACACACAAATAGTTTTTTTTAACAGTGTCGATTTACCAGGCCTAATAATACTGAAATCAAAATTACACAAAAGTAGTTTGATGGTTCAATGTCCTTGCTAGCAGAAAAACGTTATTTAGAAAAAGGTATATTATAAATAACTTAAAGTTAATAAAGACACTCAAATTTGGGAATTTATCTAATACATGTTTCACATTTGATCTTAAACAGATCTTTGTCTTTGATCAACTTGAGTAGATTTGACTTTATAATCAACTCTTCAACGTTCAAAGAAAGATAAATATGAAAATGAGCCTATCATGTCTACTGTTGTTACTTCTACATATTTAACTTCGGACTTTCTTTTTATTTCTTAAATAAATCTCAAAGCTGGATATATGACCTATGACAGGGCCGGCCAACAGCAAGTGTCGGGTGGGCGACCGCTCTGGGCCCAAATCAAAATAGGGCCCGAAAAAAATTATAAAATTATAGATATATATTTAAAAAAATCTGTATGTTTAAAAAAAACTTAAAGGGCCTGGATTTATGAACCAAAATGTTAAAGCCCGATTGTTTTTGTCAATTAAATTCAAAAGGCCAATTGTTTTAGTATGTAGTGGACTAATGACTTGGCCCAAACTAATAAACAAACATAATGGATTAATGAATAGGCTTAATTTTTTATCTGGGCTAATTTTATTTTATTTTTTATTTTTCGGAGACGGCCCTAACCTATAAGAATTTTGTTTTGTTAGTTATTATTATAAATTTAAATGTGAAGAATTTAAAAGAAGAAGAAAAAAAGGAAAGAAAGATGAACAAGTTCCGGAATGGAGCAGATTGGTTCCTCTTAAATGCAACCTGCTGGTTTGGAAAGCAGAGATGGGTAAGATACCCACTCTTGCGGCCCTTGCTAATCGCGGTGTTGATATAGAGGATTTGACGTGCTCTATGTGCAATTCGGCCGACGAAAGTGCTGATCATATTTTTGCCAGATGCGCTATTGTTGCCCAGGTGTGGTTCGCTATTTCTAGGTGGTGTAAAATCGCCCCGGTGTTCTCCACTTCTGTTAAAGAGATCCTGGAAATTCACAATCATGTTGGGCTGAAGAATTCTGCCAAAGATATATTCTGTGGGATCGTGAGAGTGGTTTGTTGGTGCATATGGCGGGCTCGTAACAAACAGAAATTCGAAGACAATCAGGTCAAGGTGGCTGACATCATTAGCGATATTAAAGTGCTTGGCTTCCTTTGGATTTGTAATAGATATAAAGTCAGGAATATCTCGTGGGTAGATTGGTGTTGTTTTGTAAATATGTAGTCCCTCCGTTGTTTGGCCCCCCGTTTTGGGGTTTGGTCGGTTCGTTTTAATGAAGTTCTCTTTTAAAAAAAAAAAAAAAAGATGAACAAGTGGGTTTATGGAATTATGGATTGTGGGGTTAAAGAAAGAGCACAAAAGAACCACATCTTAGAATATGCCTTTTTCTGAAAGTTTGAAAAATTAAGGGATCTTTCGTAATATGCTCTTCTATCCCATCAACCTTTTCTTTATTTTATCTTATGTAACATTATAAAAAAAAGCATGTCAATTTAAAATAAGTTAAAGTGCATTCACAACGCAGATTATGTGGAACGAGTTTGAATTCGCGGATCACCTTACGGACCCACACACATAGAAACAAAATTATTTTTATATCTCATATACAAAAAGTGGGTTGTAACGTAGAGGTTTGTGGATGTTTAAGGAGATTTGAAATCTTACATGACGTTTCGATAGGCATGTAAGTGAACTAAAGGAACATATACGAAATCATGTTCGTGTTTGATCATTTAACTTTAATCGAACACGAATATGAACATTAAAATATAATCGAACAAATTTTCTTTCTTTATTTTTGTTCATTAAGAAAATGGGCATTCTCGTGTTTGTTTATTTAAAATCTAAATAAATATTTCACGAACACAAACAAACAAACTTAAACGAACATAATTGAATAAATATAAATGGATGTTTACGAACATAAATAAACGAACAAATTATATGCTTTTTTCATTCATTTAATTAAATAAACAAACTTTACCGCCAAATAGTTCATAAACGCTCGATTCATTTACAACGTTCGTGTGGCGTTACGGATCCCCTTATCACAACACTAAATCATATCATAATTACTTTACTTAATATTAATTTTTTAACAACGAGTTTCTAACTGGTTGTGAGACTTAAACCCAATACCTTATACTTAAGTGTTCTAAAAGTCTTTGCCTTATACTTAGAGGTTTTCAGAATTCGTTTCGAATTTGAAATTCGATTGAATTTAATTTGATTCAATTATCAAGAATTTGAATCCGATTCAATTCGAGTCCAATAAATCAAATACGAATTTATAATTTTAAATTCGATTCAATTCGAAATTCAAATTAAAGTTATACATATTTATTTATTATTTTTATATATAACGCATATATAACTTTTATTGGGCTATAGTATAAATTAATCTCTTAAATTTATTCCAAGTATTAAAAAAGCTCATTGCCAAACTCATTACCAAGCTCATAACTTAAACGAATTTGTTACACATTTTAATTGAATCTGAATCAAAACGGATTTATTCGAATTTATCTGAATTTGAATCGAATTGTTAATCGATTTCGAATCGAATACGAATTCAAACAAAAAAAAGTTCGAAAAATCCAATATTCGATTCGATAAACAGTCTTAGACGAGCGACCAACCGAGTGGAACTTAATATTTGTAACATACTATTAACAATACAACAAAGAAAGAAGATCTAATAATAATATTATAATAATACGTAGCTTGAATTAGAAGCCGGTCCACCACCGTCACCTTCCCGGAGAATAAAACCGGAAATATTCTCTTAGAATATGCTTTTCCCTCCGCATATTCTCCCCTCCATCTTCCGTATAATATTTCTCCTTCTCACATTCATAACCAAAATCTCACATCATTCACATTCACCGATCAAATTATCATGAAATTCGGCAAGAGTTTGAGCAATCAGATCGAGGAAACGTTGCCGGAATGGAGAGACAAGTTTCTCTCCTACAAAGACCTCAAAAAACGCTTGAAACTCATCAAACCGGTGGAGAAAATGGACCACGACGGTAACCGTCCGGCGAAGAGGTTGCGGATCTCCGACGAAGAGTGTCCGGTGGCTGCTGGTGGTGAGTTGTCGAAGGAAGAAGTTGATTTCGTGCAGTTGCTGGAAGAGGAGGTTGAGAAGTTTAATTCGTTTTTTGTTGAGAAAGAGGAAGAGTATATCATCAAATTGAAGGTATCAGATCTGGATTTGTTACAATTCTGTTAGTGTAGATGATAGATCTGTAGTTGTAGACACTTTTTTGCCCTAATTCTGTTATATGCTTCATTAGGTTATGTTTGAATTAGACAATTAGCATGTTTAGAGTTCAATATATGAGAGATAGTGTGCAATTTGAGCATGACAATGCAATAGACTGAATTCATATTTCATAGGTGTATATATGTGTATAATTGTATATTGACTGTATGCATACAAGTATACAACCAAATTTCAGTATCTGGATAGGATGTTACTTTATCAATCACTTATTACAGACCTGAAAATTGTAAAACATATGTTTAGAGTATACAAGTATATTGACTGTATACATACAAGTATACAAACAAATCTATATGTGTATACTAGGTCATGTTTCGATTAGACATTTAGCATGTTTAGAGTTCAATTTATGAGACATTGACAATGCAAGAGGTTGAATTCATGCATCTTAGTGAATGTTAAGCATGTAGTGTGTGGTTGTGTGTATACATACAGGTTTAAAACAAAAACCTATTACATGTTATTTCTCTGTTTATGTGTTCAGTTTATCATTCACATATTGCACGCCTTCAGACTATAAAATTTGTAATCATGCTGTTACATAATAGTGTTCGTATTAACTAATTTCACTAGGTTAGAAAGCATTTATATTTGGCAGTGTTATAAGCTGATATTTGTGCAATATAACCTTATATAGAATTGAAAATATGGATGTCATTTTTCAAATAGACAATTAGCATGTTTCGAGTATAACTTATGAGACATAGTGATAGTATACAATGCAAGAGATTGAATTCATAGGTATATGTGTTAATGTGTACATTGTGTGTATACATACAAGTATACTGCCAAATCAATATAAGAGAGAACATTATTTTATCATTCACATATTACACAACTTAGAACTATAAAAGTTTCATCATGTTGTTACATAAGTGTTTGTATGAACTAGTGTCACTGGGTCAAAAATTCGACGGTGTCTTGGCTTGATTAAGGGTGAAAACAAGGGATTCAAGCATTCATATTTGCCAGAATATAATAAAATGGATTTTTTTCATTATAATCTTATAGTGAATTGAAAATGTGGATATCAAGATGCTCTTATATTGGGATTTTATTAAAGTAAATATTGGTATTGGTATTTTATTAAAGATATTTAAGTTGAATAGTGAATTGACTGATCGAATATTATAGTCTGCCAATAGAGAGTTTGAATAGAGGACTTCACTGTAGACTCTACTGATTTTTGTCTTGTGCAAAGATTCTTTATGTTTAAACCAACATAAAACAACCCTTCAGAGTTTGAAGTGGTGGATATGGAATTATGCATATAAGAATTAAGATACTTTAGTCAGTGCTAAAAGTCAAAACTCAAACATCACTTTGAAGTCAATATTTGATATGTTATGCTTAGTCAAGACTCAAGATTTTATTGTATCTTAACATGTTTATATATGGGTTTGATACACAGGAGTTTCAGGATAGTGTTACTAAAGCTAAAGATTCAAATGAAGAAATGATCAAGATAAGGAAAGAAATTGTTGATTTTCATGGAGAGATGGTTTTATTAGAGAATTATAGCGCGCTTAACTACACAGGAATAGTGAAAATATTAAAGAAATATGACAAAAGAACAGGAGCTCTCCTTCGTTTACCATTCATTCAAAAAGTCCTGCAACAACCATTTTTCACCACCGACTTGCTTTACAAGCTAGTGAAGGAATGTGAGGCGATGCTAGACCTCCACTTCCCGCTAACCGAACCACCACCTCCATGTAATGAAACTGGTGATGATAGTGGTGGTGGCGGTGAAGGCGGTTTAGGACCGACCACTAGTGTTGATGCCAGTGAGGCGCCATCAAAGGCTAAAGAAGTTGCTATGTTGGAGTACATGAAGAGTTTGTACACAAAAAGTACGATTTCGGCTTTGAAAGCTTTGAAAGAAATAAGAAGCAAAAGTTCAACGGTTAGCGCCTTCTCGTTGCCCCCTTTGCAAGTAAGCGGAATGGAGGAAACTTGGAACAAACTTCCTCTTCATGAGCAACTTGCAAAATAATGTTATGTTACATATGGTGCTTTAAACTAGATGCTAACCATGGTTGTAAAATACATACATGCATGATGCATTGTATACATGCATTGATGATGATGATGATGATTAACCATAACGATTCTGTACCTTTGTCTTCTCTTTAATACCTTGAAGACTGCTTATTTCAGTATTTGTGTGGAATTGTTGTTGATTAGTCTGTTTTTGAACAACGGTGTCAAATGGACACAATAACATAATTACTGAAAAATGGTTTTGGTGAGTACTGGCCAGATATCTCCTGCACGGTGTACAAACCCAGCAAAACCGCAAACTGTGGTAATGGCATGTGCCAATCAGCTCCACAAAGACGGAAAAAAGACCGTGTCTGTCTCTAATGGTGTCCGCTCCACTGCTCTATACCGGCTGGAAACGGAAGGCAGCTAAAAACTCCACCGTAATCTCTCTATAAGCATGAGCGGTGCCCAGATCAAGCAAGCGCCTTCATGGGGTGTTGGGCGCGAGAATAGCCTCGGCCTGCAATGGCCGACGGCTTCTGAAAACTGTCCATCGATCGTGCGCAGACAGATCAAGCAAGTGCTTCCTTGTGACATGGGATCCTCTCCAGGAAGTCATGAGGCTCAACGAAATCCTCGGCGGTGGCCCCGACACCCTCCTCTGCGGCCATACCTCCTTGTCCCCGTGTTTACCGCCACTAACACATCTAAGCCATATCTTTCTCATTGTGCCGACAACGTTTGCCTTCGCTCGTTGGGTGACTAGGACGTAACCATTTCACGTGCTCTGGAAAAAAGCCCAATCCAACAACTCATCAATGGAGACGAAGTTCTCAAAACAACGGCATGGTTAGATTTCTATAAAGGTTCCTACAAATAAGTAAAGAAGTGTTATACCTGGTCGATTTCACACACTAGCCCCCTCATTAAGGTTTACACCACCAGACGTGAGCTCCTAAAAACAGCCCTATGGTTAGACTTCTATAATGCTCAACGCTCAGGTTAAGGTTTTCACCGCCAGACACGAACTTCTTATTGGTTTCATACACCCTGTACTTGTTAGGATTTTTACCGCCATACACAACCCCCGAATTGATATCATACACCCCATACTCTTTAGAAGATTCACTGCTATACACGACCCCCAGATATATATCATACGCCCCATACTCATTAGAAGATTCACCGTCAAAGAAAAATTTGTTGTCCCAAGACGACAACTAAGAGAATTAGAATGAAGAGAACCGAATAAAGAAAATTAAACAAAGAGAATTGAATGAAAATTGAAGTAGCATATAGTGGTTTATAGTAAGTTTTTACGGAACTTTACATCGCTTTAAATAATTGGCACACATAACGAGGAATCTTATGTCAGGTCAAATAATTGGTGCACATAACGAGTAATTTTACGTTGTGTCAAATTATTCGTTAAATCAAAAATATGTAACCATACGACTAATACAAGAAATATTCAACCATACGAGGTAGGCTATACGGTCCGTATGACTATACAAATCGTATACGTGACCTAAAGTCACTAATATGACCATAGTAGCCTTTGTTGGGAGATATGACTAGTATACTCCTATACAAGTCGTACAAGGGGTGTCAAAAGATCCTACACTTCTCGTATACTACTTTATGAGTTGTATGGTAGGTACCAAAGGATGTTAAACGTACAATATTCATGGGTTGGCTGGATAAACTTGATGTGACACACGGACCTGAACACGCTATGCTTATTTGTAGACTGACAAAAACACATGCCTATAAAAAAGTCGTGTTTAAGCTACCGAACATGATCTCCATTTTTTAAACACTTGACATAAAATACGATGTTGATTTTAAGTTTTGATATAAAATACACAATTAGTTAAGTTATGACATAAAACATATGTAAAGAAGGTCATAAAAACAAACCGGTGTCGACCCACAAGGATAGCCTAAGCCTGACCCATTAAGCTAAATATACTTGCGGGTTCAATTTAAGCTAAACATAAATCTAAACCTTGTGAATTTAGTATTAGATTTATTTTATGTTTTCGTGTTGTTTCAGCCCAACTTTTAAAAATGTGGGCATGAGTAAGGGCCAAGGGGAGCTGCTGGGCTGCAGTTGTGTCTGTGTGTGGGGTCATTACAATTTGCAAGTATAGAATAATGGGCTTGGCCCATATGGATTTTTAGGTTCCATATTACAAGTCCATTTAAACTTTGAAGGCAACCTTGAAAAAACAATCAACAATTTGGGATAGAGGTGCACAAAACCGGGTTTTTTAACACCCGAGTTTTGAATTTTTGGGTATTGTCAATACTCGGGTCGGGTTCGGGCCCGGGTATTGGCCAGGAAATCCATACCTTGTGTATCTGAGTTCGGGTAGGGTTCGGGTTCGGGTTCAGGTTCAAGTTTTCTATACATAGGTATTAAAGTACCCTATTTTCGGGTTCGGGTATGTAAAAAACCCGGGTGGGTATTAAAAAAACCCAGATGGGTATAAACATGAACTTTAATTTAATAAGATTACATGTTACTAGGAACTAGAATAATCAAAGTGCACATTTCTAAAACCTAGTATTGGGTATTCGTAAAACCTGGTGCGTGTATTCCTAAAACCCAGATACGGGTGTACAAAACCTGGATATAAATTGGGTATAAAAAACCCGGGTTCGGGTTCGGATACTTAGCTGAAATACCATACCTGGACCTTACCCTATGGATAGAGTCGGATTCAGGATCGGGTTTAAAATACCCGGATTCGGTTTTTTTCGAGTTTGGGTTTTTGGTTCACCTCTAATTTGGGAATCCTCCATATATATAAAAAAAATCTCTAGTTGACCGTCAACATAGCTTGATCACATTAATTCTTGTGCTCTTTATACTGAACTTTCTTTTGTGTTTCCTTATTAGTGTGAACATTTCATGTAAAGGTTTAAACTTATTCCTTACTCTAAAGCAACCGTAACTCTAGGATATCTAAACGATTATTGGTGACTACATTATTAGGCATAATCATATATACATATCTTTTTTTAAAAGATTATTCAGAAGTCATGCTTTAAAGAACCTTTGAGACCCCCTTACCCCACCACTAACACTTCTCCTTTTTGATAATATTAATAATAATAACGTTTATGGTCATGCAACTAAAATGATACAATATACTACAAGCATGCTAAAATGGATAAAACAAACAAACATTAGTTGGAAAACTGTCATTCATGGTCTAAACATAATGCATGCACTCATGCAAACCATACATATATATTAATCAAGAACTGATCTAGCTCATCATGCATGCTGATCCATGAATTCACTATCTTATTAAAAATAAAGCTAATGTGAACCCATTGACAATTTCAGAATATAGAACAACATATCACCAAAAGAAACTTAAACCGCGTTATGTTGGAGCAAAAGCGCCACCATTTCAGAATCGAAAAAGCATGACCTAATCTGTTGTATCAACTCCTTGTCTTTTCCTCTTTATTGGTTCGATGAGTCAGTCTATCGATCGAGCTCCACTAATATTAATGGGCTTGAACTAGTCAGCTACTAGCACTATATATAGAGCTTGTTAGATAGAACATTAGAACCATACTGTATACAAAAATGGAGATTAATGTCCTCATTGTCATTAGTTTGAGTTTAATGTTAATCCCTTTTGCTAAACCTCAAGGAGGATTAAAAACCGGGTTTTACTCGTCTACATGTCCCAAAGCTGAAGCGATAGTGAGATCAACGGTTGAGGCACACTTCAAGGATGATCCTACTGTTGCTGCTGGACTTCTCAGGCTTCATTTTCATGATTGCTTTGTTGAGGTACTTGTTTACTGTTTACATTAAAGGGTGTTTTTGGAATGAAAAAAGTTTTGAACTTTATTAACAGGCTGTAATCGAGCCGAGTCGAACCAAACCAGGTTGAGCTCAAGTTCGAGCTCAAACTTAACGAGTAATCTCAACTTGGCTCGTTTATTTTATGGAGCTGAAAAGTTGAGCTTGACTCGTAAAATGTTCAAGCCTGCTCGAGCCAAATCAAGCTGGCTCGTTAATTTGTTTTACTTTTTTCATTAATTTTTTTTTTTGGAAATATTGATAACATACGAAACAAAAAATAATAAAAAATATACATATATGGTATATCTATATGTGTTATTTTATTTTTTAATATTTTAAATACCGAAAGACATTAAAAGTAGTATATGTATATGTTATTTATCAATCAAACTTAAAATATTAACACTTCAACCCCTCCCACATATTTTTTATTTTAATACATTTAAAATTAAAATTCATCTATATTTAGTAGAATAATTCGAGTCGGCTCGTGAGCTCACGACCAAAGCCGGCTCGGTATTTTTCGAGATTTTTTTTGAGCTAGTTGCGAGCTTTTTGAACACCCCTGTTTATTAATGGATTTTCTTTTTTAGGGTTGTGATGGGTCAATCTTGATCAAGGGTAAATCTGCTGAGATTACTGCACTGGCTAATCTTGGATTAAGAGGATTTGAAGTCATTGATGATGCTAAAACACAATTAGAAGCTTTGTGCCCTGGTGTTGTTTCTTGTGCTGATATTCTTGCATTGGCTGCGCGCGATTCGGTTGATTTGGTAATCTTTTTGTGCTTGATTGCTAAATATATATAGTGAAAGTTTTAAATACAAATGAGTTTTAACGTGCGACAGTACGAAGTGACCAAAATAATGTGCGTAATTATGTATAAAGCATGCGTTATTAGGGTGAGTTTTAACCATGCGTAATATTCATGTTTGATGGCATGCAAGATTTGAATTTTATAGCATGCGTAATTATATATATAACATGCGTAATTTCGAAATGTGGACTTCATACCCTTCGCATGTTAAGGGGCTATTGTACGATAACCCACCCCTATATATAATCCTGATTATGATTATCTTATGTATTTTATGTCACGTTTAAGAGTGACGGCCCAAATTGGCCGGTACCAACGGGGAGACGAGATGGCAGAGTATCATTGGCTTCTAAAGTATCAAGTTTACCATCACCGTTAGATTCGGTTGACACCCAAAGAAGCAAGTTTGCTGCTAAAGGCCTTGACGATAAAGATTTAGTGACACTATCTGGTACGTTACATCCTCACAAACGTGACACCTTAGATGAATCTTACATCGTTATGTTTCGGTCCTTAGTAAAGATATTGGACCACAAGAAATATCATTTCTTAAATATCAACAACGCGTTTTTGGGCACACCAACTGTAAATAAGAAAAAAACTTTACGGGTAAGCGTGCACAAAACAGACAATATTGGTTGATATGAGTGGTCAGATGTTACATAAACCTACCATATATAATCTTACATTTGATTATTATAACTTCACAATGAAAAAGCACATGCAAAAACTATTTATATAATCTTACTTTTGAGGATCAATTTTGTGATGTAGGTGCACATACAATAGGCCAAACAGATTGCAGATTCTTTCGATACCGTCTATACAACTTCACAACAACAGGGAATTCAGACCCGAGCTTGAGCCAGTCGGCTCTAGCCCAGTTCAAGAGCTTGTGTCCAAAGAACACCGATGGCACAGAACGAGTGGCATTGGATATAGACAGCCCAACAAAGTTTGACATTAACTATTTCAAGAATGTTCGCGATGGAAATGGTGTTTTGGAGTCGGATCAGAGATTATGGGGCGACCCGACGACTCAAAAGATTGTGAGAAACTACGCAGGAACATTTAGAGGGTTGTTGGGATTGAGATTCGATTTCGAGTTCAAAAATTCTATGATCCAAATGAGTAGCATTGAAGTAAAAACTGGTACACAAGGGGAAATTAGAAAGGTTTGTTCCAAGATCAACTAAACATTGTGTAAAGAACAGGTTGTTTATGGTTAACTGTTTTAACGGTATTGTATCATAAAATTATCAATTTGGTTATTGTATCTTGTGTATTGTGCAATAAAAGTGATTAGTTTGGACAGTGTATCTTTTGTTTTGATGAAGTTTTTGTATGGTTGTATTGAAAACTTTGTTGAAAATGTATATAAATCCCTAAACCTTATTATATATTTTATTTCATGTCTAAAATCCTTAGGTTTTATAAACATAATAATAAGTTACTTGATTTTTTTTAAATGTATATTTTTATGATTAAATGTTTAGAATCCATAAAAAGATAATTTTCAAAAATGGTTTTTTTATAATATTTTATAAGTTTTAAAGAGCCATTTATATATATACTGTTAATTTGTAACATGTGTATGCATTTTTTGTTGTAAATTATGCTTAAATGTTTGTACTTTAATCAAATAGTATGCATCTTTGGTTGTAAATTATGCTTAAATGTTTGTACCTTAATCAAATAATTTGTATGCATGTTTGGTTGTAAATTGTGCTTAAGTGGTTGTACCTTAATCAAATAATGGTTTCATTACCTTACCAAATTCAATCTGTTTTGTATGCATGTATGGTTGTAAATTGTGCTTAAGTGGTTGTGCCCTAATCAAATAATGGTTTCATTATCTTACCATGTTCAATCAGTTTGATCCATTCAATTTTGTGTTGTTTTATTTGTAAATTATTATTATTTATAACAATCTAATTAATTTAGCCAAAATCTTATATAAATATAATTTGCAACATATCGATGCAATGGTTGTTGTAATATATGCAATATGGTTTGTATAGTGGTGATGATATATAATATATATAGATTACGATGAACCTGTCAAACGGGAAAAAATATATGCGGGTTCATCGTAACGCGCGAGTCCTAGATCAACTTAGTTATTTTATTCTATGTTTTTTACGTTTCGGTTTAATTTCTTCGCATTAACACGCCATAACTTCAGTGTCGGTGGTCGCTGGCAATAGTGTGGCATTAGTGCTCGCCCCCGCCGCAACACGGGGGTGCTTAATACTAGTTAGAAATAAAGTCTAAAAACATATATGCGAATTCAACAAAAATCCATGAAAATGTTTTTTTCCCCAATAGTTACTCGTTTATATGTAAGAGATACGAAGAATTATACAATTTTATTGTAGAAACTTTACGATAACTAGGGGGCGTTTGGTTCGCGGGAATTCAATGGAATTTAAGGGAATTGAAATTTGAATTTCATCTTTTAAAATTATTGGTTCACATTTGATGGAATTGGAATCTCAATTCCAATCTTCATGTGTTTGGTTGACAATGGAAATTGGAATTAGGCATGAATTTCTTCAAATTCCTTTAACTAAAGGAATTCAAAACCCTTCCTATATGTGAAAGAATTAAAGTAAATTCATCGGAATCTTCGACCGTTTCGACCCGCACCGTTTCAACCCGAACCGTTTCGACCCATACTGGTTTCGATCCGAACCGTTTCGACCCATACCGTTTCGACGCGAACAGTTTGGACTCGTACCGTTTCGACGCGAACAGTTTTGACCCGTAACGTTTCGACGCAAACGGTTTCGACCCGTCCCGTCTCGAATCGAACCGTTTTGACGCGAACCATTTCGAACCGTACTGTTTTGACCTGTACCGTTTCGACCCGTACCGTTTCGAATCGAACCGTTTCAACGCGAACCGTTTCGACGTGAACTGTTTCGACGAGTACCGTTTCGACGCGAAACGTTTCGACCCGTACCGTTTTGACCCGTACCGTTTCGACCCGAACCGTTTCTTATCGAACCGTTTCGACCCGAACCGTTTCAACACGAACCGTTTCGACTCGTACCGTTTCGATGCGTACCGTTTCAACCAGTACCGTTTCGAACTGAACCGTTTCGACCTGTACCGTTTCGAATCGAACCCGTACATATAGTTAACAAAGGTTAGTGTTAAGAACCACCCGAGTTTAAAAATTGCAACCACTAGGAACCAAGTGTGTAACAGTAAACCAAGTAAACGATAGTCTGCAATTTTCGCGACCACCAAAACCCTAACCCAAGTCGCTGAAAAGGAATCAAAATCGGAGCTCTGAATCTGCGATTGAGGTTAGAAACTACAGTTATCTCTTTGAAAGATTGCATCTTTACAATTCAATTGTTCATAATTGGCGATTTAAGTTAGAAATTACAATTATTTCTTTGAAAGCTTGTATCTTTACAATTCAATTGTTCATAATTGGCGATTTAAGTTAGAAAGTAAATATCAGTCCAAATTGCTCCATAAAGTCTGGTTCTAATTATCCAACAACTTAACTTTATCTATACAAAACTGGTGCAGAATGGCGGTCCATGAAGAAGAAGAAGAAGAAACAAAGGTGGACAGGCTATCAGACATGCCGGAATCCCTGCAGCTTCACATTCTTTCTTGTCTTGACACGAGTCATGCCGTTGGAACATCGGCGTTATCCAAGTCATGGGGTTCTTTGTGGGCTCGTGTTCCCATTCTCAATTTCAGCTCCTATGAGGGTTTTAAACATCTCCATGTTTTTGATGACTTTGTCGTTAACGCTTTAACCCGTCGCGCACCCGTGAAGTTGGATAGATTAACCTTCAAACGTGATGGAAAATGCAGCGCCAAGCTTTTACAAACTGTTTTTGATTACGCTTTTTACACGGTGTCCGAGAATTGGAAGCACACATCGTACAGACCATACGTGACCACGAGAGCTGGACTTGGCCCATCTGGTCATCGGATTCGTTAACGAGCTTCAAGTTACGGTGCAATTTTGTTGTGGGTTGTCCGTATTTGGAACCAAGATCAGGGTCATTCAAGAATCTCACCACTTTACATCTCCAAGGTGTAATCATCAAGGATCTTGATATGTTCTCGGGGTTTCCAGCGCTTGACAAGTTAAGATTGCTCCATTGTTTCGTTAAAACAAATGGCAAGGCTTTGCGTGTACACGCGCTGCAACTTTCAGAATTCACCTTCTTCTTCCGCAATCAGAGTGTAAATTTCTGTGAAATGATGACTCCGAAACTTAGATATTTCGAGTGGGGAGGGAACAGCCTCCCAAGGCTGAAAGCACATCTTCCTGTTCTTGACACAGTGGTCATCGCTTACAATGGTCATTGCCTCAAAGATCAAGAGAAGATAATGTTTGATAATTTGCTGATGATGTTTAATGCTTTTTACGCTGCCAAATCGCTTACGGTTTCTGCATGTACTATTCATCTACTCACATTGTTTCCGTGCTCACCACCTCTTTGGGATTTGAAGTGTTTGAAGCTGGATTTCAGCCCGCGCCATATGTATATCCAAAGCAGGTTGTTTTTGAGTGAAACTTTAAAACTTGTTCCAGGTGTAAAAGCTTACATGCTACACAAGTCGCATGATGCCGAGTGTACCATAATTATCGATCCAAACGCTGAATCTCCATGCTCAAACTCTCGAAAGAGCACGACCCAAAGTCATGGTTAAGAAACCCGCTGATTGATCTCCATGTCAACAGCTTCCTTTTTATTTATTATGCATGCATGTTTCTCTTTTGTTCTGGTTTGTTATTAAACTATGAACCTTAAATTAGTGTACTGTTTTTCTTTCTACATATATTTCGATTTGGTTTATTATTTACGCTATTTGAATCCTTCTGTTAGGAATGTTTATATAGTTTTGTTTAGGGCTTTGTAGTTGCTTAGCAACATATGCATGTCAACCAAACAATATGATATTATTCGTTTATGTAGTTGCTTAGGGGGCGTTTCTACGCGAACCCTCTCGACCAGTACCGTTTCGAACCGAATCATTTCGACCCATACCGATTCGACCAGTACCGTTTCGAATCGAACTGTTTCGACGCAAACCATTTCGACCTGTATCGTTTCCACCCGAACCGTTTCGACGTGTACCGTTTCGAAGCGAACCGCTTCGACCCGAACCGTTTCGAAGCGAACTGTTTCGACCCGTACCGTTTCGACCCGAACTGGTGGTTGTGGGTGCCGGGGTGATGGATTCCAATTCATTTAACAACCAAACACAACAAAAATGGAATTGGAATTGAGATTCCAATTCCAACAATTTCCAATTCCAATTGGAATGTTTAAGTTCCAAATTCAATTCCTTCAAATTCTAATTCCTATACAAATTCCAATTCCAAATCATTTCGCGAACAAAACGCCACCTAAATATGCAATTGAACAAATAATTTCAAGATTTTATATACAAAAAATGAAGTTTTTACTATCGTAATTAGGGGTGTTCACCGAATTAGTTTTCGGCTCCAGTTTTCGTGTTATTTGAATTTTGATTTTTTGAAAGTCAAGGTGAATTCGCGCTACAAGTAAATTGAATTATGTGAGTAAATAAATATAAATAAATAACATGTGTAATAAATAAAAAAAAAGTATTTAAATAAATAACATGTGTAATAAATAAATAAAAAGTAATTAGTTATTTAATATAAAAACTCTAAAAATATATATATGCAATTCAAATTCGATATTTATTTAGTAGGGGCTAAATCATTTAAGGAGAATATCCGAACCCCTAGCCCAGTTGGTCCCATGTGGTGGGGTTGGGCCGGGTCCTCCTTGGATGATACGTGGTAATTGAGAGAAGAGAAAGAAAGAGAGAACAAAGAAATTAGTCAAGCCAAATCATACTCATTCCTTCCATTACAACAGTATTTAACAACTCCAACTACCAGCTAACTACCATCTAACTACCATCTAACTACCAAATTTACAATAAACCCTACACATTTGACTTATTACAATTCCAGTCCCTTTCCTAACATCTGTTCTAACCATGGTTGTAAAAATCCCGACTAGGCACCGATTAATCCCCGATTAATCACCGATTAATCTTGATTAATTTTTTATTAGTTACAATTAATCCCGATTATATCCGATTAATCCCCGGTTAATCCCGATTAATCGCTAGTCCCCACCTCACCGACCGACTAGCGACTAGCGATTTCTACAACCATGGTTCTAACAACTGTCCCTTCCCAACATCTCTTCTAACAACTGTCCTCTCCTAACATCTGTTCTAACAACTGTTATACTATTTACAGAATTAACCCCTGAATTATTTCACATATATCATTACTTCCCCCTTTTTAAGAATTTTGTCCCAAAATTCCAAAATCAAACTCAGGGAATCGCAGCTCCATTTCTTCTACATCCTCCCAAGAAGCTTCAGTCAATGGTAAATTCTTCCAGCGAACCAAAACCTGCACACCCATTCGATTCCTCTTCTTCATAATCCTTCTCTCTATCACTGCTTCTGGGTAAAACATAAACCTAGGTTGGGACGGAATAGGAATTATCTTGTTGTGAGGACCTCTAGCCAACTTCAATAACGAGACATGGAAGGTGGGGTGTACTGAACAGTCATTTGGCAAATCAAGACGATAAGCCACCTTCCCAATACGCTCCACAATCATAAAAGGCCCAAAATACTTCGGACTCAGCTTATTTTGCTTGGAGTGTCTTAAAGAATTCTGCCCAAAAGGATGCAGCTTCAGGTAAACATATTCCCCCACATTAAATTCCCGTTCTGTACGATTTGCATCAGCCAATTGTTTCATTCTGTTTTGAGCCCTTTGCAACGATTTTTTTAGTTCTTGTAATACCAGCTCTTTATCACAACACATTTGGTCCACAATCTCCAACGAGCAATCCTTAGGTATATAGGGCACAAATAAGGGCGGAGGGTAACCATATAGGGCCTGGAAAGGGGTCATATTCAAAGATGAATGGAAATTTGTATTGTACCACCATTCAGTCAAAGATAGCCATTTTAACCAATTTTTTCTTGAACCCATAGTCATACATCTTAGATAGGATTCAATACACCTATTTACCACCTCAGTTTGTCCATCAGACTGTGGATGGTAAGCAGTAGACATTGCCAAGTTGATACCTTGCTGTTTGGTGAATTCCTTCCAGAAATTACTCAAAAACACTGGGTCCCTATCAGACACAATTGTCTGTGGCCATCCATGAAGTTTAAAAACATTGTCTAAGAAGAGCTGAGCCACTGTTTCCGCTGAATAAGGGTGTCCTAAGGGAATGAAATGCCCATATTTAGTAAGTCTATCAACCACTACTAAAATGGTGTCTTTCCCCTGAACCTTTGGAAATCCCCCCACAAAATCCATTGACACATCAGAAAATACATATTTAGGAATAGGAAGTGGCTGTAATAACCCTGGATAGGCCACATTTTCATGCTTAACTCTTTGACAGATATCGCACCCTCTAATAGTCTGTCTCACCTGTTTATGCATACCCTTCCATCTAAACATACTCCTGATCCTTTGAAGTGTAGCGTGAACCCCAGAATGACCCCCCATTGGTGAACTATGACACAGATCAATGATCTCCTGTTGTAAAGATTCAGACTTTCCCACAACAATTTTATCATTCTTGGTAAGAATACTCCCATTCCACTTATACTTAGGAACCACTGCTCCTTTCATCAGTTGTTGAAGCTTCTGCTGAACCATAGGATCTTGTTGCCATGATGTTTTAATTTTGTCCATAAGTGAAGGGTTCAGATGAGAAACCGAGATGGCACTTAAAGCTGGACCCTGCACTCGAGATAGAGCATCAGCAACCTTGTTTTCAACTCCTTTTTTATAAACTATTTCATAGTCAAATCCCATCAATTTAGATAGCCAGACATGCTGCAGTGGAGTGGTAAGTTTTTGTTCCATCAAATACTTCAAACTCTTTTGATCTGTTTTAATGATGAAATGGCTAGTTATGAGGTAATGGTGCCAATGCTTGACTGCAAACAATATAGCTAACAGCTCCTTCTCATAAACAGAATAAACTTGTTGTCTAGGAGAAAGGGCCTTGCTGATAAAGGCTAATGGGTGTCCCTCTTGCATTAATACAGCCCCAATACCCAAACCAGAAGCATCAGTCTCTAAAACAAAGGTTTTAGAGAAATCTGGTAAAGCCAACACAGGAGGTGTACACAAGGCTTATTTCAACCTTTCAAAAGCTGCAGTCGCTTCCTCATTCCAATTAAAACAATCTTTTCTTAGGAGGTTAGTAAGAGGTTTTGCTAAAATACCATAAGATCTGATGAATCTTCTGTAATAGCCTGAAAGCCCAAGGAAGCCCCTTAGTTGTTTGATTGTAGTAGGAATAGGCCATTGCCTTATAGCTTCTATTTTCTTTGGATCAGTGGCCACCCCTTCCTTAGTAATAATATGCCCCAAATACTCCACTGAATTGCCCCCAAAAGAACACTTTGACATTTTTGCAAACAACTCATTTGTTTTTAATACTTCCAAAACTTCCTTCAAATGAATTATATGTTGATCCATATTCTTGCTATAAACAAGAATATCATCAAAGAACACCAAGACTGATTTCCTAAGGAAAGGCTTGAAGGTATGATTCATGAGGGACTGAAAAGTGGCAGGTGCATTAGTCAGCCCAAAGGGCATAACCATGAACTCAAAATGTCCTTCATGTGTTCTAAAAGCTGTCTTATGGATATCATCAGGAAACATCCTGATCTGATGATAACCTGATCTAAGATCCAGCTTTGAAAAAATTGCAGCCCCTCGCAACTCATCTAATAAATCTTCTATTAAAGGGATAGGATAACTATTTTTGACTGTAGCATCATTCAGCTTCCTATAGTCAATACACATCCTCCAAGTATTATCTTTCTTTTTCACCAAAACCACAGGAGCAGCAAAAGGACTTGAACTACCCCTAATAACTCCAGTATCCAATAGCTCCTTAGTCATTTTTTCAATAACATCCTTCTGAGCTAATTGATATCTGTAGGGTTTTTGATTAATTGTGATAGATTCATCTTTAAGGATAATCTTATGATCAAAAACCCTTTGTGGAGGTAAAGTTGTGGGAGTCTTAAAAACCTCTTCATAGTCCTGTAATAAAGAACTCAACTGATCAGTACTTACAGCATTTGAAACCACTGTTTTGTGCTGAAACTGGTCACCCTCATCCACTTTCAGGCTGCACAAATGACCCTGCACCAGCTGATTTTTTTCTGATAACAGATGCTGCATGACCTCCATTGAACACAGAGACAATTTATTGTTGTGACTACCCTTCAGCTGATAAGTCTTGTTCCCCACTCTGAATTGCATGGTCAAGTCTTTAAAATTCCACACAATATCTCTTAGTGGTAACAACCACTGTACCCCTAGCACCATATCATAAGAGGCTAATGCAATTACTAACACATCTGCTTTAAACCATAAACCTTGCATTTGCCATTCAAAATTCCTACAAATTTTTTTACAAATCAGGGGAATACCATTTGCCACTCCCACTTTCATAGGATTAATATCTTCCAAATGACAATTCAACTTTAAGGCCAATTTCTCATCAAGAAAATTATGGGTAGAGCCTGAGTCTGTTAATATATGCAATGTTTTGGTGCCAATATTACCCACAACTTGCATAGTGGAAAAAGAAGGTACACCAGTGAGTGCATGGATAGAAATAAGAGGGTCATTAGTTGTAGTATCAATCACAGTTTCTTCATTTGATAAAGTTTCATCAGCTTCTCCATCATCACTGATCTCAAGAATGTATAATTGTTTGTTTGGACACTTGTGAGTAGAAGAAAACTTTTCTGGGCACCAAAAACATTCACCCCTCAATCTTTTGGCCTCCATCTCTTTAGTAGGCAAGTTAAGTTTGTTTTTATTGGTATTCAGCCTTTGGTTAAGTGGTGGTGATGGTAACAATGGTAGGTGGTTAGTATTAACAGGTGGTTTAAAAGATGTAATTGCAGAGTTTGGTTTATAGGTAGAAACAGGGGTAGGATTGGGATAAAACTTGCCAGATTGGTTTGAATAGGGTTTGGGTTTAATCAACAAGGTTTTATTGGCCATATCTTGTTTTTTGGAAAACTTATAAGCCTCTTTCATATTCTTAGGTTCAAACATTCTAACTGGGCCTGCTAACTCAGGTTTTAACCCATTCAAAAATATGCTAACAGCATATTCCTCACAAAGACTAACCCTCAACAGATTTTCATCAAATTTCTCACAATATTCTTCTAATTCTCCTGTTTGAACAGTAGACGTGAGAACACCCATAACATCACTATATTGATGTGTAGAAAATCTTTCTAACACATTTCTTGAATATTCAGCCCAGGTAACTTCTGTTATAGGTTTAGTTAATTGCTTAACAAATGAGGAATGCCATTTCATTGCTTTACCATCAAGATTAATTGCAGCATACCTCACTTTGAAGGCCTCTGGAGTCTCATCTACATCAAAGAAGTGTTCACATTTGCAGATCCAATCTTCCACTTCATTTCCATCAAATTTAGGGAACTCAATCTTCCCCAACCGATACAGCCTGTCTGTTCTAGTGCTAATTGTGTTATCTGGACCAGTATCTTTAGGATCATTCACATTTGTTTGATTCAAAGAAAGTTTTTCAAGCACTTGTCTCAATTCATGGAAAGATTTGTCTGTTTTTTCCATGAATGCATCGAATTTTAACAGTGAAGTGGTATGATGTTGAATTGTTCTTTCAATTTCAGATTGACTCCTTGTATTCGTCATGAATTTGATCGGAATAGATTGATCACAATTGATCAATCCAAGCACAGAAATGAATTGAGTGGAATAGATCGATCAGGATTGATCAATCCAGTACAGAAATGAAACAGAATAGAAGCAGAGAGAATGGAAAAAAAATGATCGGAATAGCGGTGGTTACCGGAGCTCCGACGAGGGTCGAACAGCTCTGATACCAATTTGATACGTGGTAATTGAGAGAAGAGAAAGAAAGAGAGAACAAAGAAATTAGTCAAGCCAAATCATACTCATTCCTTCCATTACAACAGTATTTAACAACTCCAACTACCAACTAACTACCATCTAACTACCAAATTTACAATAAACCCTACACATTTGACTTATTACAATTCCAGTCCCTTTCCTAACATCTGTTCTAACAACTGTCCCTTCCCAACATCTCTTCTAACAACTGTCCTCTCCTAACATCTGTTCTAACAACTGTTATACTATTTACAGAATTAACCCCTGAATTATTTCACATATATCATTGGAGGTCTCCGGTTCGATCCACGGCTGCGGCGTTATGGGGGGAGGACGTCCCAATGATGGATCGTTCCTACCGAGGCATGGTGCGGTCTTGAGGGCAACCCGGTTTTACCCAGCTGTTACCCAAGCGAGTCTCTCGTGTGGGGGCAGTATGGTTTCCGGGCGAAGGTCGGCTTGCGCAACGGCCGGGGCCCGATCGAACATCGCGTCCGGAAGAGCGGGGCTGACGGGGGATTGTCTTCGACATGAACCCGGTGACCAATAGGTCCTGTACATAGAAAGTCACCCTTAAAAAAAAATCATTTAAGGAGAAACTTAATTCGAAAAAAAAGGGCATAGTCGTAAAAAAATAAATAGTTTATAACTTTTTCTATTAATTATTTTCTTTTTCATTAGTTAGGATAAACACTTTATCCTACATTTCAAAATTTATTCTACAAATATTGAAATTTATAGTATATATTTCCTATTCATATCAAAATTTATCCTACACTTTATTGTACATATGTCGAACTTTATTCTACACGTATCGAAAATTGTCATCCACCATAAATTAGTTTGTCTTGAAAATGTATATTTTAAGAATGAGTTACAGGTTTAATTAGTTAACTAATTAAAAAGAACTAGTATTAAGCCCCACTGCATTGCGGTGGGGCGTAAAACTAGGGGTGTTCATCGGGGTTTTTTTCGGGTTTCGAGTTTTTCGGGTCGGATTGTTCGGGTTTTTGTCTAGAAAAAATTGACCCAATAACCGACTCATTTAAAGTTCGGATTAGTTGGGTTTGGGTTATTCGGGTTCGGGTCGGGTTATTCGGTTTTCGGGTTTAGATATAAAATGAAAAATAATGTTTTTTTTTTACAAAATATCATCAAAATTCATATTGCTATTTTAAAAATATCATCAAAGTTCAAACATTATTTGACAATATGCTATTATAATATTTAAAAGTCTAAAAATTTAATGTTCCATATACTAAAGACTCCAAACCACAACACTTTTATAAGGAAAAAACAACAAATGTTCGGGTTTTGTGTTTCGGGTCGGTTTGTTCGGGTTTTTGGTGGGGGAAAAGTGACCCGATTACCGAACCATTTAAAGTTCGAGTTGGTCGGGTTCGGGTTTCTCAGGTTCGGATTTTTCGGATATTCGCTAATTCGGGTTCGGGTGGCTTTGAATTCGGGTCAGGGTTTCAGGTTTTGAATAAAAATGAACAGCCCTACGTAAAACTATTTCAAATAGTATCAATGTCACGCCACTGCCAACAACTAGTGCGTATTAATGTGAAGAAATTAGACTGTAACGTAAAACATAGAAAATAATAACTAAGTCGACTTAGTACCCCGCTCGTTGCGACGAACCTGTTAAACAGGAAAAAAAAATAGACGACGTAAAAACGTTGAACCATACACGTATGTTGCGTCGGGTTAACTCGCAAATTTAGAACGAAGCGTTAAACCAAACGTGAAAACGTTGAACCACACACGCACGTTGAACCCTTTAACTCGCAAAATTTAGAACGAAACGTAAAACAAAAAAAAAGTGAAATATGAAAAGTATAGGGGACCAAAGTTGAAAGTAAAATTTTTTTGAGACAATTGCAAAGAATGAAAACTTTTAGGTTAAAAGTGAAAAGTCAAATAGTATCAATAAAATTGAAAACACCCCTAAGTATTATGTACAACCACTCAATGCATAAAGATGTTGTAAATTTATAGTATGTAATAACTTAAAACATTTATATTAGTTTAGAACATATTCTTTTTATTCTTACTAAAAAATCTCATTTGAACCCTCCAGTTAGGTGGTATCGGTCCGATAATCAAACATTAAAATTCGGTTAAATTTGTTAAAAGGATTCAGAAACCGAAGACAAATTATTTTAGTTTTCAAGCCCGATTGTTCAATATATTAATTTACAACACTACAATGAATAGTCGAGCTTTTTGTGTTTTAATATATTTTTTCATAACTTTTGCGTGACACTTACACGCTCTCAACTTTGTAAAACATCATCTTAATCCATTTGAGTTTTATATACTTACTTTTGTGTATTTGTTCAAAGAGTAAAATGCCCGGATGCTTCCTGTGATTTTGTAAAATAACACCTATAGTCCCCAACTTTTAGAAATTACATTTGTGCTTCTTGTGGTTCGCTTGCTTGTTACTCGAATAGTCAGTAGAGTAGATGACAGTTAGTTTGTTAGGTTAAGTTGGTGTGATATGACTAACTATAAAATTGTGGATTTTAGTTCTTTGCCAAAAATACCCCTGTAAAGTCATTATCTTGATCATGATGGAGCTTGGAGGCAAAAGTCCCATGGCTATTTCTGTCATTTTACTCTAAAAACAATCCCAGAAATCTCAACCATCATCCACCCATTTCACCGTTACACAATCTTGAATTTCTTTCTCCACAAATTCAAGAAAAACATGGAGAGCACCCTCTTATTGGCACCCAGATTTCCTTCCATTCAAAGTAAGTATCTTTAATCTTCAAATTAAATAAATTTGGGTTCTTTAAATTTTGTTTCATAAGTTTAAAAATTACATTATGAACTTGAGAAATGGGTCATATTTGGTTCAAGTTATAGTCATATTTTTATTTTGTTGTATGTTTGATGAACCCTAGTCCTGCAACTCTGTGTGTGTGTGTGTGTGTGTGTGTGTGTTATTTTATACAGTTATGGAGTTTATAATGTTGTTTTCCAATTAGGCAGAGAATTCAGTGCCAATGTGAGGCAATTTCAGTCCTCATTTTGTGGGAAAGTGGTTGCTAACACTCAGTTTGCAAGAAGAAATGATGCATATATAAACCACAGAAGTAGCTTCAAGATTACATCTTTGGTAAAGATTACTTCACTTTTTGTTCCTCACATGTGTTGCTAACATGGGAATTTTAGATATTTTGGTTGCTTTGTTGAAAAAAAAATCTTCTTTTTTTTTTTTTTTTTAATTTTTAGTGTTTTTGTGTGTGTGTTTTTTTTTAAGTTTTCAATTGGCAAGAAGAAGGTGAAGGCAACCAAGAGAGAGACTGTTGTCCCAGATCCAGATTACAGAATACCTGTTGTTCTTCTTGGTTTGTAATCATTCCATAATCTTTTCATAATGCATGTTTTCATTGGTTTTAGTTAGGATGCCTAACAAGCCGAGTTGAGTCTTACACTGCTCGAGATCGGCTCGTTAGGCTTTGCTAAAGCTTGAGGGCTCGATGCGAGCCTATGTTTTTGGGCTCGAGCTCCGCTCGGATACAGAAATTGAAGCTCGAGCTTGGCTGGATATTAATTAACACATATGAGTCTCAAAAGAGTTAAGTGAAAACTTAAAAATACTCGAGGCTCGTTAAGGCTCGATGAGCCTAAACTATCTTCCTATTCAAGGCTCGAGCTTGTGCTCAATAACTAGACGAGCAGTGGCGGAGCTTGACCAAAAGTTTCGAGGGGACGTAAAGTGATGGGACCCAATTTTTTTTTCCTATCGTTATGTTTCGGGTCTAGTCGGCTATTGATTCGGGTGTGGTCAAATAATAATAGTTCCAAATAAAACTAAAAAAAATCATTTATTCAAAGGACCCGTTCTTACAAATAAAGACTTGCGGTTAAGTTTATTGTGTGGTGGGTAATCTAGGGTTAAACAAATAAGAGCTAAAATATATTTACCAAACTACACATCACTTATATACAAAGTGGTAACAAACTTTACTTTAATTTATATATTGTATATCCTATATAAAATTTTTAAATTTTTCGGACAAAAAATCGGAACCTATACACTTCTAACCGAAATATTGGGGTGGGCGGGTGCACCCCCGAGCACCAAGTAACCTTCGCCCCTGTAGACGAGCTTTATTTGAGGCTCGGCTCGGCTCGTTTCGAGCTTTTTATCAATCTGATCTCGAGTAGCTCGCGAGCAGCTCGGCTCGTTCGCACCGCTAGTTTATGGGTGATTATTGCACTTGAAGAAGATAATGAGGTGCTTAAAGTTATGGACAGTATGATAAACTGACATTTATCTTAATAATAAGTTTTTCCAGCTTAAATGTGACAGAATATCATTATAAAGAAATAAAGATCAGTTTTTTTTATGTTTTGACAAACACTCTGAATTTAAGGTGCAACATTTAACCTATGTTTTTTTAAATGATTGTGTAATTAGAGATAAATTAATTCTGATAATTAATTTAGATTGATGATTAAACAGGTTTAGCTGGTGGTTTAGTGTATGAAGATAATCTATTAGCAGCTGCTCCTGTTGGTCTCCTAGGTTTACTTCTACTTTTCCAGGTACATTTTGGACACTTTTAACTTAATATTTTAAACCCCTTTATTTACTAAAAAGTTACTCTTTTTTATAATACAGACAACTAGAGTGAGGTTTGTCTTCGATGATGAAGCACTGGTTTGTGCCACCCTCTTGACTTAATATCGTTATATCGGTTATTCAATCAATAGATTTTTTTTAAATTTTGTTTATTTACATACTAAAGGAGGTGAAAGTAGGAAAAGAGCTCGATGAGTCGGGTGAAAACGTGTTTGTTGGTGGTAAAAATCGTTGGAAGTGAGTGTTTTCTTCCTGCATTTTTTATATTCTGATTTTAATTTTATAAAATAAACAGTTTAAATTTGCTACATATGAATTGACATTATAACAGATATTCTACATTTGTAAATTGGGAGCTCTGGTGGCCAAATTTCCCAATTTTGGTTTACTTTAAAGAAACACAAACAAAACCCGAAGGACAAGTTCACTTTTTCCCTGTGATTTTTGTGAGTTTTCCAGTTCATATCAGATTTTTCTTGCTTTTCTTAATGAATTTGCTTCAATAAGATGTGTTTTTTTTGTATGGTTATTATTAGAACGGGAAACAGTTATATGACGTTATGGTGGAACGGGCCGGTCCTTCAAAGACAAGTGGCCCGAATTAGTACCAGCAATAGAGATCCATTGTTTTCGGCTCGCTGCAGGCTTTGAATAAAATTGCTCTGAATTCAAGTATATTGTTCATAACAATTGACCAACACTTATTTGTTATTTGATCATATGAGGACTTGTATATAATCATGGCAAGCATAGAACATAATAGATACCCTTCTTTCTCGTACATGCTAACCTTACTTTTAAGTTTTAACATCCTAAATGCTATGACGGTCCGACGTTTACCAAAACATCAAAACCACAAAGGAACTTTCAAGAACTCTAAATCAAAAACCACAAGTGCAAGAACTCAATTTATGTATTTGAGAAAGGAGAGAGTATGTGTTGGTTAAAAATGCGACACGTCATTAAGCCAGAATCCGAGAAACGTAACGGAGATCATGAAACATTAGTCAGGAAACGAAGGACGCTGATTAAAAGGCTTAACAGTAAATTGCAATTGATTAAGTTTAGTTAGTTTGGTTACATTGTTGAGGTGGTCATATGTTTTCTTCATCTCAAATTCAAGTGCAAAAAATAAATATATAATACATTATGCTACACTTCAACCAATCAAGCCGGCTCGACACTCGCAAAAGCTTAAAACAAAATGGGTTTGAGAAAACTATCACACTGCTAACTTTTGTATTGTGAGTTCCTTGATAGAAGTCGCTAATCTCTGGAACACCTTGAGGTTATGTCCCACTTTATCCTGCACAACACATCAAACCATAATTTATTTATTTATTTATTTATTAAATTAAGATTATAAACCAAAGTAATAGTTCATACCTCTCTTAGCAATTCAAGTCTTTCCAAAATTGGAAGGAGCTTGGAACAAAATAAATCTAGTTCTTCTTCAGTTTGACTAGAATCAGATCATGCAAAGGAGAAAAGTCAAAACTTGCAAAATAATATATAATCATTATACATTATGTACTAAAATATACTTTCTTCCAGCAAACCTGTTCTGAAAATGGATGAGAAAAACGTTGAGCAAGTTCTCTGCGAGCAGAAGCAATAGAGTTATAAGCCGATCCCTGTTTCCCGCCACCCGACACATTTCCACCATCGCTATGTACCTCCTGCATGCATCACCAAATATCATGTAAAATGAATATAGCTTGAAAATAGGGGTTCAAATGAGCCGAGTGGCTCGACAAAATGCTCGAAATGAGCCGAGCCTTATCGAGCCCAAGCGTAAAATAAAGCTCATTTATTTATCTATAAAGCCCGAGCTCGAGCCTTGCATGTGAAGCTCATCAGTCTCGTCGAGCCTTAGTGTAATATTAGTTTTTATTAATATTTAATAAGATTAACCCCTTATTTAAAGTTGTCTAGTAAACGAGCCGAGCCAAGCCGATCTTATTTAAACTTGTTTACGAGCCGAGCCGGAACCTACAAATAAGCTCGCGTGCTAAATGAGCCGGATCCCAAGCTTCACTTATCAAGCTTGTGAGCCTAAACGCGTCTATTTTTTATATTATTTTATATGATATATTAATTAATTAATAGATAAAAAACGAGCCCGAGTTTACTTATCGAGCTTGCGAGCCTAAACGCGTCTATTATTTATATTATCTTATCTGATATATTAATTAATTAATAGATAATAAACGAGCCAAGCTCGAACTTGAGAAACTACTGACGAGCCGAGCTTGAGCTTTGAAAACAAAGCTCGAACCAGGCTGAGCTCTCATAAGTTAATCGAGCTCGAGCTTGAGCCTGGTCAAGCTCGGGCTCGGCTCGTTACCCCGACTTGAAAACAATACAACTCAAATCCATATAAAACTTAACCACTGCTTGTTATGGTACCTTTTCTGAATATTGTCCGATGATGCTGCTTGATCTTCAGAAACACACATTTTAATAATTTCATCTACCTCTTGTCTCGGTAGTTCATTTATGTCTTGAATCTAGAACACAGTATAAATAAATTCAGTTGTATGCTGACGTGGAAATTATAGATAAACCAAACATGAAGAAAACAAGTGACCTTATTAAGCAATAAGGATTTTTCCTCAGCAGCGTTTTCAAGAGCGGTGGTCACCGAGTTCAGAAGAAACCCGAGTAAGCTTAATGTTGGCTGCTGTTGTCCAGCTGGCGCACTATAGTCGGTAGAATTGTTGGAAACCTGGTCAAATCACTTCGGTCAAACATGGGCAAAAAAGGCGATTTTATATTTAAATAGTTATTTTATAATTTATACACACCTGAAGTCTCAATGATTTGTTTTTCACGAGAAAGTAGAGATACGAGCTTAGGCTAAAGCATAGACGAAACACGCTTGATTCAGGTTTCTTCTGTTTCTGGAAATCATTTGGTCAGTGAAAGATATATTAGTAGGAATTATGTTATTTATAACACATTATATATACTATAAATATGTTATTTTGTCACATCAACCAACTTTGACCCCTCAACTTTGGCATTAACCAACTTTTGCCTTCCAGCTTCAATAATGACATGTTTAGCCCCTCAACTTTGGTAATGACATATTTAGCCCCTTAACTAAAACAACTTTAGCCTCTCAACATTAATAATGACATGTTTAGCCTCTCAACTTTTAATAATAAACAACAATAGACTCTCCCTCAACTTTAATAATATGTTTAGCCCCTTAACTAAAACAACTTTTGCCCCTCAACTTAAAAAATAAACAACTTTATCCCCCCTCAACTTTAATGACATGTTTAGCCCGTCAACTATAATGATGACATGTTTAGACCCTTAACTAAAACATCAAAACTTGCTTATTTTTATCTACGTTTCGAACCCACTGCGGAGCGCAGATGGTAACCCATAAGTAAGTATTAAGATGCTACTACAACTTACTGACTGAGCTGAAGAGAGAAATGTAGAGTCGCGTGAGAAGAGAGTGTGCATCAATCCAAAAAGTCCTTGAACAAAACCGTACTCAGCTCCTTCCTCATATGGCCAAACCTAAAGGGTAGAAAAATCAGACAAAAAAATATGAAAAAACGGGTAAAAATATCAAAAATAGATTACAAAAGTTAGATTAATATTTTAAAAATGACAAACCTTGCTAAGAATTCCAACAACAATGTTCATTTGTTCCATTGCGAGTTCATCAGCATCAGCGATATCTTGGCGAAGTACTTGATCAAAAAGTAGTTGATGACCTTTGACAAAGTCAACTACTTCACGAACAATTTTATTCTTTACCTACAAAAACAAAAGAAAGAGAGGGTTAGTGTCATATACGTAATGTAGTAAAATTACTGATTCGACCAAACAAACCTCAAAAAATTCAGAAGTTTCAACCAATGAGGTCAAAGAGAACACCAAACGAAGTGATGGAGAAACCACCATTCTTTGTCTGTGAACATCAGCAAAAGAATCTTTCCCAAAACTAGTGTCAAAACGCCTTATGTTTCCCTGTGTGATGTGTGATGAAGATTTGACTTTAGTTTATATCGTTTTTTGTGTAATTAACTCGGAAAAAGGATATGATACTGACCTTGACTTGCATGTTTTGTGTCATGCATGAAGAAATATGCTCAAATGCACCCATGGAGAAAAGAATCTGAGCCCCTGATTTACCATACTTGTGGCTGATTCTAAGTAATAGAGCAAGTTGTGCCTCAAGAGCGCACAACCGCTGTAATGGATCAATTGAATGCATGCTATCCTAATTCATGGAAAAAAAAATATATGAAAATTTATTAAAATACATGAAAGGCAATAACGCAACTATAAAGACTGAATTTAATAGTTCAATAAATTCATATCAAACCTGATATGAAACATTGCTAATACTCATGAGGCAAGACCTCAGAAAGCCTCTACTTTGAAGTTGACTTAAGAAAAACTTCTCATGATCGATACAGATCAATGCATCCAGAACAAAGAGTGCCATTATCTTTCCAGATTCACTAGCTTGAGTGGCATCTTTAATGACCAAATCTAAAACCGATTGAGCTTCTTTTCTTATTATCGATAAGTTTGCACGTGCCAGCTCAGCCTGATCGTGATCAATCTAAAAATAAGAACAAACAAATTAGTGAAAATTGATATAAATATAAACCCACAATTTTATTTAATGATTAAACTTGACATTTGTCACCTTCTCAAGATCCAAATCTCCATTTTCTTCCTCGTCAACTAACAAAGACTGAAGAACAGTAGTAGGGACATCTGGATCAAGTACGTGCTGACAGTACTGGAAGTAGCTTAGAAGTAAAGTGTATTGGCTATAAATCAAAAATTAAAAAAATTAGAAAAAATTAGCTTAACAAATATATAACATAAAAAAATATAATTAAAATAATACCGTCTCCTTAATGCTTCTGATGTATCATTTCTCAAGATCGCCATCATGATCTTATATAAGATAGAGTGACATGCACCATTTGACAGTCGTTTTGTCATAATAACATCAAGACATGTTACAGTGTCAGAGTTTAGCGCACTTGAGCTAATAAATCTCTCATCACGTAATTTCGCCATGCATGTAATTGAAACCTTGAAATTTAAATTATTCATAAGTTAAAATTATAGGAAAAGTAAAAGAACCCCATGATAATTAACTAAAATATTTCAATTACCCGTGTTAACATTAGTGCCATCTTTAACGAACAGTCTGGAGAACTAGAAGAATTTAAAGACGCATCAAGCAACTGAAACAATATTTCAGATCGATTTTCCATGGAGGATAATCTTCTTGAAGCTGAAATCTGACAAAAAGAAGGTATTCGTACATTATTAATATAGATTAAAGTGTTGACAATTTTTCAAATAAAAGGGAATACAACCTGCAAACGAACACGAACAAACTTGTTCGTGTTCGTTTGTTAAAGAAAGATATGTGTTCAAGAACTGTTCATGAACACTTACCGAACAAGATTTTATGCCCGTGTTCGTTTGTTAACTTCAGGCAACAAATGCAAACGAACGTTCATGAACACAAATGTAAACAAACAAACAAGTGTTCATGAACATAATATATAATATATTGATACTTGTTAAATATTTTACTTTTTTGGGAACTTCAAAGTATTTAGATAAAATATAAAACTAAAAACACTAATAAACAATCAAACACTAATAAACAATCGAACACAAACGGACATAAACAAACACGTTACCGAACGTTCACGAACATAAATGAACAAACATGGCCTCTGTTCATGTTCGTTCATTACTAAACGAATGAAATTTCTTGTTCGTGTTCGTTTCTTTAATAAAAGAACGAACACAAACAAACTTCCAGCCAAACGGTTCACGAACTGTTCGGTTTGTTTGCAGCCCTAAATGCAATGGATGATTTTACCTCAACAACTTGTGACCATCCTGCTAACATATGAAGTTGAGCAGCCTGTTCTTCAAGGTTTTTGTTGTGTTTATATGCCCATCGAAGTAACTGTTGAACAGTATTCTTTACTTCATTTAGTTCAACTTCACTACCAAAGGAACTCAACTGTGGATTGTCAAAATTGCACTTCTGAAGATGTATAACAAGAGGAAACGCGTTTATTACCAAGATGGAAAAGTGGTCAAAGTCAACAGAAATTGAAATGAAAATAGATACCTGCCAAAGTGCGTCTCGGAATGAATTTAGATCAATCAACCGATCATCACGTTCTGAGTAGTAATAAACACCTCCTTTTTCGTTAGTTGTTGGATTCGCAAGTATATCATCAGCCTGTAAAAAGGAATTTAATCATATTTTAACCTAATTGTATGAAATGACTAAGTGTAATGGAAACCTAGAGAATAATTTGGTGATTGGTGATTACCATTCGTCCAATTTTTGTGTGAGAAAGAATCTCAGAATGCTTCACTGTTGTATCTGGGGACCTAAACTGGATTATCTCAAGCAATTCTAATACCTGAGAAAGGTCAAAATGAAATATTTTTAGAATAATAATCATAAATAGGGTGTAAACGAGCCGGACTACTTGAGATCGACTCGAAAATAACTCAAAAAGAGCTCGAGCTTAAAAGTAAGCTTGTTCAGTACATGAGCCCGAGCCGGCTCGCGAGCCTAAGCAAGTCTAATATACATATCTAACTTTTAATTAACATATTAAATATATATTTAAATAATAATTATTATTTATAAAATTATGAAAAGATAACTAAATTTTATACATATGGGATCATTTCAGAAGTCTAAATAATTACAGAACTTTCAGAGCTCCTAATAAACAATCATTTTATTTATATTTTTTTTATTTAGGGCACTTTATCATTTATTATATATATTTTTTTTATAATTCATAGATGTTAAGAGTAGTTTTATCATTTTTATATATTATGATTACACATGTGTAAACTACTCTTAACATGTATGTAATCATAAAAATACATATAATAAATGATAAAAGTACCCAAAATATAATATATATATACTGGTTGTTTCTTAGTAGTTCTGAAAGTTCTGCAACTATTTAGAGTTCTGAAATGAACCCAACCCTATATATATGTGTGTGTGTTTGTGTATTATGTTAAATATAAACAAGTAAACAAGCCGAGCTCGAGCTTTCACAAGTTAAACAAGCTTGAGCCTAGTTGAGATTGGGATTGGCTCGGCTCGTTTGCACCACTAAATATTTTTAAACAAGCCAACAGGTGTAAAGAGTAAATTAAAAATAAGGTATATACCTTACTCCTGCTGATGGCTCTGTTTGCAGTATCTTCAGGACTACTTTGAAGTAAAAGTAAATTATTGTCATTATAATATTCAGCTTCACCTTGACCAAACAGGTGACCAATAATGCTGTGACACACTTCTCGATGACTGGATAATGTCACATTGCTTATGTGTAATTCAAGTGCTAAAAGCTTCAACAGCCATGCCCTCTGAACCAATGAAAAGAATGCTTGAATGTTAAACAAGTTCTATTAAGTTTTCTTAATTTATCGCAATAAGCACAAAGAAGTTGGTGAAACCTGATGCAGAGAACTGATTCGAAGTGGCTGAGTGTTATTTCTTTTTGGTAGTGGTGCAACACCAATGTTATCCAAATGCTGTTGTAATAATTTCAAGAGTAAATCAGACAACTGCACAGTTATTTAAAATACTAAATACAGCTCCACTTTATAGGTTGACAGATTGTACCTTGACAAAAAATTGATACTTTTTTGTACTAAGCAGATCAATTGTAGGACCACTTGTAAGCGGATCTGAACATAATTCATAAAGCAGCTGCAAGAGATACAAAACTTTTCTTTTTAAGTAAGAAACTAGGGTTAAGACCCGCCCGCGTTGCGGCGCGGGTACATCGTAAACATTGAATGGATTAGTCCAAACGTTATATGATGCATTAACCATATGAAAACACACATTTCGACGTATCCAGTTGAACTAAGTGTAACCTGTATAAGCATTGTCATTGGATCAAACGTAAAGTAAATGGAATTCATGTCAAACAACAACTTGAATTTATACGAAACGTACATAAAAATATGCACGTAAAAATGGTTTCTTTAAACGAAAATGTATTATACTTGACCTGACTTGTCTATAAAAAAAAGTTTACGTCGGAATGCAGAAGAAATCATATTTATACATACTCGTACATAAAATATGCACGTAAAAATAGTTTTTATGTAAAGGAAGTATAGGGGTAAACCGAAACAAAATATTAGTAAAAAAAATAATAGGTTAAAAACGTTCGTAAAACCGTGCCAAGTAGCACCAATGCCACAACGACATCGACTCTCAACATCGTAAAAATAAAATAGATAAAATGGTAAAAAATACACTGAACGAAAAGGAGACTAAAATCGTTGAACCACACACACCCGTTACAGTGTGTTAATGCGAAGAAATTAACCAGAAACGTAAAACGTAGAAAATAATAACTTAGTCGATCTAGGACCCGCCCGTTGCGGCGAAGTTTTCAAAAGGGAGAAATAGAGCAAAAACGTTGAACCTCACATGCACGCTACGACAAGTTAACTCGCAAAATTTAGAACGAAACGTAAAACGAAAAACTTGCGAAAGATAAAAAGTATGGAGGACCAAAGTTGTAAATAATAAAGTGTTGTGGTAAATTACAAAAGATAAAAAGTATGGAGGACCAAAGTAGTAAATAATAAAGTGTTGTGGTAAATTACAAAAGATGAAAAAGTTTGAGTTAAAAGTAAAAATTTTAAATGGGTTAAATGTAAAAGATAAAACTTTAAGGTTGAAAGTGGAAAATCAAGTAATGGATTAAATTGTAAAAGATAAAACTTTAAGGTTGAAAGTGGAAAATCAATTTTTTTTTTTTTGAAAAATTCCCCAAGCATATGGTACAAGTTATGATGCACAAAAAAGTTGATAATTTATATATGGAATAATAACAGACTACTAATTATTATTTAAGATATCTAGAATTAATCAGGACTACATTACCTGAAATCCAAACTCGTGAAGCAAATAATTTACATCAGGCTTTGGCAGTGTTTCCAGGATATCAAGAATAACCTTCAAACAACTGAAACGATGTATTCAAAAAGAATAACGCATTACACATAAGATAATATAACTCAACTAACTATTTATTTATCATAAAGTTACCTGTAGTTAAATTTTGGCTGTAACACTGTCCTCTCTATAGGGGAATCAAGATCAAACCTCAAAAGGAAGTGTGTTATGTTGGGGGCTGGGCGACTAATGTTATCAATGAGAAGCTACAATGTAAAGAAATAAAAATAAGAATTTGAATTTGAATGATGTCAGCAAGATAAAAAGAGCAAAGATACTAACTTGCATTATAAGCACACCAGAATCGTCAGAACTGTTTTCTATAACTTGACTCCCTTCTGAGCTTATTTCAAGACAAGAAGCATAATCTTCAACCAAAAGACCAGCTGAGTTCGATTTCAGTAGTAATGGTACAAGCCCGACCATGCGAGAACTGTCATGAAAAAACAGGTCCCTCTCGGGTTTGATAATGAGCTGACCCACAAAAATGTTGCTCATAATTTTTTTACAGATGGTTATTGTGTTAAGAAACTGCTATATAACAATCCAACTCCTACGTAAAATGATTTAAAAGTTTTTTATGCACTTTGAATGGGGATGATTTTATTTTCAACCCATTTAACATGTTTCCATTATAGCTAATATTTTAAATTTGACCCGTTAGAAAAATAGTAAAACATAAGTCGAACTGCCACTTCTAGTCACAAATGCACAAGATACATCATACATGAGCAAAACAATAGCGTATATCAGACGCATAGAGAAGAGTAAAATAAAAGCCAGAGATAATGAATAGCAAAGAATACCTTAGAATGGTCATTATCTTTATCGAGCATTGTTGAATTTGTGGGTGAAAATCATATCTGATATATTCCAACAATGCTACAATCTGATTATGATCTTGGGAAAGTATAACATCAAAAGGCTGCACAGATTAAACCAATCACAACTTATAAGTAAAAACTAAAAAACAGACCCATACGTTATATTTATGAGTCTTTGGAGGGAGAGGGATAACAGGAATGATAATAAACACTTTTTTTTAACAATGTGTGGTAACCTGGTAAATGGGGCGCCAAAATTCAGAAACTGATAAATCCTTCTCCAAAACCAAAAGTATGATTTCCAAAGATAAAAGCACAGTTTTTTCAAGAAGTAAACCGTAAGTATGATTGGTCCGGTCAGCAATTATGGCATCCACGCCAGGCAAAAGAATGCCCATTATATTTCTAAATACAGTCTTCCCACTCATGAAGTCCTGCAAACATCACAAATCAATAATTCGTATGAACATATATAATAAACAAATCAAATAAATCAGTTCACCTTGAGCAATTCTATGACAGGAAGCTGTGTCTGGAGTGGAGTTGACTGTGATGCGATGAGCTGAGACTGATTGACCACAATATCAATATCTTCATCTTTTATGTCGTACATACTTAATATCCTGTATATATTGCATATATTACGCCAAAATTAGTAGACAAACTAGAAATCAGCTAAATGATTTTCCAGGTGAAACGACTTACATTTTAAAATGTTGGAGACATGCAACACCCAATTGCCATTTCTCAGATGGATCAGCATAAGCCCGTTGGGAAAAAGGCCCAAACACATGATCATATATGAACCTAAAAATACCTATAAATCTTCTTCCCCTATCAGTTGTGTCCCTTTCATCAGCAATTAAAGCATTTAACAGATTGAGGAATGAGATGGTGGAGGGATAATGTTCACTTCTTGCTTCTACTTCGTTTAACTCAAATCTCATATCATAAACCTGCTATTACATATCAAAGTGTTTAATTTGCAGTCACATTTTTAAATGGTATTTTATAAAACACAAACAAATTACCTGGGTACCCATCATTTGCCCAACTTGAGATCCAACAACTACTGGTAAATCGTACTGCTCAAGGAATCCCCAAATGGTATCTTTCAAGTTTGGGGAAACATCGATGAAAGTTGATATCGAAGTGCGTAAAGCACCCTACAACGCAACAAACGACATAAGAAAACAAAAAGAATACTAAGAACTGTAGTAGCAGAGATGAACATACCTTCAGATAAGGGGGTACATTTTCATAACTAAGAAGTTTAAATAACGGTTCAATGTCAGGAAACCATGTCTTTCTTTCAATAGGGTTCCCATTTTCCACCACCTATCAACCATAAGAAAAGAACATTGCATGAAGGTTAGTCAAAAAGAGCAAAAAATTGACCAAGAAATAGACTGATATATATGACATAAGTAGGCTAAAACACCTTGCGGAGAACACATAGATACGCAACAAGAGCTTTTGCGTCACCCTCTTGGATCTCTGGTAATATCGGGGCCGCATTTTGAAGGGCTTGCTTGAATTTCTCCTCATATATAGACAAACAATCAAACAAAGTGCTCCATGAAATAGATCGAAACGTTCTGCCCTGCAATAACTCATATACTTTGGAAGCACCTTCTTCGCTCGAAGCCTGAAAGTTGAAAATTTAAACATGGAAACTACATCATTGACCACAAGAACATTGTAAATAGGGGTGTTCAAAACTATCCGTATCCGAAAATCCGATCCGAAATATCCGATATCCGAATCCGAAATATCCGAAAAATCGGATATCCGAAATTCGGATATCCGAATTTTTCGGATTCGGATAGTGATTTTCAAAATTTTCGGATATTAAAATTTAATTTTCATTTTTTTCGGATATCCGAATATCCGAAGAATCCGAAAATATCCGAAAAATATCAGAAAATATCCGAAATATCCGAAAAATATCCGAAAACTTATATTCGGATATCCGAAACTATCCAAAATATCCGTTTCCGAATAAGAAAAAAATAATAAAAAAATAAAAATTAAATAAAAAGTTGGATTTTCGGATATCCGATTCACTATCCGAATCCGTATCCGAAATTTCGGATATCCGAATTCCGGATATCCGAAATTTCGGATACGGATTCGGATAGTGAAATCTGGTATCCGAAAATTTCGGATATCCGAAATTCGGATATCCGGTTTTGAACACCCCTAATTTGTAAATACGTCAAAAACCAAGGTTACAAATTCAACTACCAGTGTACTAAGCATCTTCAAGAACGCCACAAGTGTCTGGAAATTATTGTGATCCTCTCCAGAAAATGTTACGAATGTCCATAGGACATCATTGCCAGATAAAAGTTCAGGTTCTTTCTGTGGTAAAAAATCAAATCGTTAAGTAGAATAATCAAGAGCTGGAATAAACACACAGATCCAACGTATACTGACCTCATATATTTCACTAACAAACTCCATAAGTGAGACAAAAGTTTGAGGGGCGGATTCAGCATTTTGCTGAGAAGGTGTGGCCTTCTCCTTTGTTTCTTTCACCTACCAACCATGTGAAAAAACATCATATCAAGAACATAAATGTTAACAAATTATGAATTATCAAGGAACATGACTAACCTTGTCTCTTGCAAGTGGATGAGATAGAAAAGATGTTACCAGCTTGTGTAAGTAAGCATTATAGATGTAGATCATATCTTCATCATCATTCTGTGAAGTATACCCACATGAAGTTACACTGATAAATAAAGAGTAAAAATGCCATTTTTCTCCTTGAGGCTTGGCCAGTTTTGCAACTTTCATCCAAAGGTTTGTTTTTCCACATCTGGGTCCAAAAGGTTTAAAATCTTGCCATTTATCCGGCTCGTTAACTTCTTCCATTTTTCTCCGTTAAGTCAGGGGCATTTTCGTCTTTTTTGTTAACTTAAAAGGGCAATTCAGTATTTTTCACTTTAGGTACAAGTATTTACCATAGTGTACAAAAGAGTCCTTAAGTGAAAAAGACCGAATTGGCCTTTAAGTTAACAAAAAAGCCGAAAATACCCCTGACTAAACAGAGAAAAATAGATGGAGATGGATGAAATGGCAAGATTTCAAATCTTTTGGATCCAAATGCGGAAAAACAAGCCTTTGGACGAAAATCGCAAAACTGGCCAAACCTCTGATAAAAATGGCATTTTATGCCCTATTTTAATATTTAACTTCTCTTCTTAAGGTTCCAGAAAAAAAACCAACATTTAACAAAAAAAAAGAACCTGGTAGGCTGGCGTTCGAAGAGCTTTATCAATCAGAAACTGGAAAACGTTATTTGAGAAAACAACTTCGAGGCATGAATTTATATTTCTCACATCGTTATTTATCTCACTTGCATCAGTTACATCTTGTAAAATCATCAAATGCACGGCCCATGCAAGTCTAACACAATGCATACACCCCTCAATTATCTGATCGTTTCCAATAGCCATCACCTATTAAAAATAGTTGAAAAAATAGTGCTAACAGTTCCGAATTAAGGCTTTAAAAATATTAATAACAGATTACAAAAAGGTTTTGCACTTACAGTTTCATGGAAATCACGCCTGAATGAAGCATCACGTGACAAGATAGACATTTCGTCTGGTGATGCACTAAGAGCATCTGATATCAAAGAAATTATAAGAGAGAAAAGAAGGCTAAATGTGATCTGCAATACATAAAAGTTTAATCAGTTACTATGAAAGAAAAAAAGGAAAAAGATATAAAAAAAAAGTTAAAAATATACCTGGTTCTTTACAATGTCGGTACTGCCACTGATGTCCCCTGCACTATCTTTCAAAGTTGTAAAAATATCTTTTACATCTTTTGGGCCTGGAAGCAAAATAAAAAATATTTTTTGGTTAAAATACAACATAATGATACCAAGGGCACTGTCATCACTATGACACCAAGGTTTAAAAGAACGGAAACGCTTTTCGAGGCGTTTTCCCTCCGCCTCACGAGACGTATGCCTCGAGAGGGAACGAGGCGTAAGGCCGAGGCGGTATTAATAAATAAATATAAAAATATATATATTATAAAAAAAATACTAAACATATTAGGAGAAGTTTAAGATTAAATTTGATAAAGACTTAATACTAAGGGTGAAAACTGTAACTTAGTAATTTGATAAAGACTTAAATGCTAAGGGTGAAAACTGTAACTTAGTAAAAAGAAAAGATAAGATACGTGTTGTAACCCTACTTTTTTCTCCATCACATTCTTTCTTTTCTACCCTAAAATCAGCCGTCATCCAAAATCATTTCAATATGCTCGTATTTTCACCATCGTAACTACATCTGCTCATCTATATCGCACATCTACATCACAAGTAAGCTTTATCTTCTACTTATTCTAACATACATGAATAGATTCTGCCGCCCAAAAAAACAAACGTACGCCTCAACTATATGGAACGATTCGAAACAAAACAGACGCCTCACTACACTGAGGCGTACGTTTAACTAGAGAAGGTGAGGCGGCGCCTCAGATACGATATTCTACCGTTCCGCCTCGAGGCGCGCCTCAAGGCGTACGTTTCTGACGTTTTTTAAAACCATGTATGACACTATATAATCTCATGTGTTTACTTAACAATTCAAACAAAAAGAAATAGAAACTATTATTAAATAGCTTACTTGCACGTACAACCAGCAGTGATAGAACAAGACAGTGACTAAGAATGAGTCTTTCCCTACAAACAACAGCCCGTCTTTCCACAAGAGCGCCTCTTGAGTCAAGAATATAGCGCTCAGAGTTGGGCCCACCCAAACCAGCTGGTTCTTCTCGATTGAGTTCCTAAAAGTAATAACCGACATTTTCACTCACAGATAACCTAGAGGCAAAATTCACGGAAATATAAAAGCAACAAAAGATGACAAAAAAAATACCTTTATAAGAGATATTAGCCTTTGGCGAAGCCCGGAATTGATTAGATCTTCAACATATTTTAAAATGTCCGCTTGAAGATCGGCCTCAAGTCCCTGATCAAGCACAATTGCCTACAATATGCAAACGATAACATGTCAAGAAAAGATAAAGAAATTAACTGGTGATGAAAGATGGAAAGATACCCGTAACAGTGTATAAAGTGCTGTTATTAAGTCTCGTCTCTCTGTATACCAAAGCCCTGATGTAAGGCGTAAAATATCCAATGGACCCCGTCCTTGTAATCCCCACTAAATAGATTTGATGCAGTTGTACCAATCAGATATGAGAATATAATTCAAACAACACTGAATGAATAGATTGTAAGTGAAAGTCTACCTCTTGATTAGCAGAAACAAGCAGTCTCACACAGTCTATTTCATTGAGATGAAGATCATCACTCAGCTTGAGAGCCTATATTACAAGTGGTTAAACTTATATGGTTAAACTGATCAATTGCTGGCAAAATAACTGCCTTCTCAAAACTATTCAGACCATCCTAACTTTGTCAATTTGACCAGATGTTGTCTTTCTTCTTTACACGTAAACTAAAAGAGAGCAACAGTTGAAGCGTGTGAACTTACAATTTGAACATCCTGATCATCAAGTGGGATTAGCCCTGAATCAGGAAGCCTGACTTCTTTAGACTCAACTTGTGCTCTGTCAGAGGCCTTCGGAGGCTACATACAAAATTTTATAACAAATACACATAACTGTTAAGACTTAAGAAACAGCAAACTTACAGTTTACAAGTCTTAACATAGTACGAATCAATCTGAATACTTAAGCAGCCGTAAGCCCATAACTAAATCAGTCCATGTAATAATCACAACGAATGCACGTCACATAAATGTACATTACAAGCACTCAAAGCAAAACAGAGTAACAGAGTGATAACTTCAACTCCTCTCTTTCTATTTCTATCCTAAATTTTAAACAAATACGCATAACCGCGAAGAAACAACAAACTTACAAACTATACACTCTAGCATAATATAAATCAATCTGAATACTTAAGCGGCAATAACTAAATCAGTCTATGTAATAATCACAACAAATATGTGTCACAGAACTGTACATTACACGCACTTGACACAACACATTCGTAAAAACTCAACTTCTCTCTTAGTCTCTTTCTATTTCTATCGCTATACAAAAAACCTTGATATATATAGACCTAATTGTTTTCAAAACAACTATTCAAATATGCAATGTCCTCTCAGATCCATAACATATAACCTATAACCTATCCAGTATATATAGACCTAATTTTACAGAACTAACTAACAAATGTAACAAACTCAACTAACTAACCGCAACTGCCCTAGCTATACATACAATATACACACTGCTAGCTATAATAGCTACAATCAGCGTACATACGAAACAAAACAATACAGATGCTACATTACTCAAACAGAATAACATAAAATAGAACAGAAATCGGTACCGGAAATGACAGGAGAGACCGGAGCGAGGGGAGAGAGTGACGAATAGCGTGAATGAGCTCAATCCGCTGCGACGGCGATGGAGTGGAGCCTAAGAGCGTGGACTCGATGGTGGAGAGCAGTTGCTTGGCGGAAACCATCGACGATTCCGGCGGTGGTAGGGTGCGTTTTCCGGCGAGGTAGAAAGGCGGTAAAGTGCCCTAATTTGGTTCAGAGGAGAACAAAGGAGGGTTTCAAGGGTTTTGTGTTAACGCCGGTGGTGGTTCAGGAGCGTGGTGCTTAAGTGTTAAAAAAAGAAAATATAGACGTTATTTTTACGCTTATTAACCAAGCTTGGTGAAGAAAAAAAAGTGACGGAATACGTGGCGGTCCATCCCCTTCGGAATGAGGCTCACCATACCTATCAGTCTTAGGGAAAAGAAGACCCGTACACATCACTTTTAGCATTATGTTTCTTTGATGTTAATCGTCATCACCAATAAAGATGTCAATCTGATATAAAGTAGGGGGACCACGTAAAAGAGACAATAACAGGTTAACACAAACACTAACGTGTAGTCTTTAGGCTTAGAAATCTTCGTTTAACCGGTTGCTTGTAATAGGCCATCACAGTTTAGTAAACCAAGATCTTATACACCATAGCCTTTTTACACGTAACGCAAGAGTAACATAATTACCAACCTTAAACTTGCATGTTTATATACAATCAATTAGCAATATGTCAAATGCATGTAAAGCTATTATCGCTCAGAGACACAACACGGCTACAATAAATATTGCCATGCCATAGGATATGTACCAACAAATCCAAACAATATATTCAATCTCAGATGATGACAGAGCCACCAAGTTCAAAAAAATATGGCTTCAAAACAAAGTAACCCCACCCAAAAAACAAAGTTAAATACCCAGCATAAATACAACGTACAACCAACATAAACAAACCAATAAGCATCAGGTACAAACACCAAATGCACTAACATGTTACTAATATATATAGTACATAAACATACAATCCGGATATGGATACATATGCACCATTCCATAGCAAACAAAATGTTGCTAAATGGTAATATGCAGATCAGAATGCATGTTCTCATAGCCATAAACGAACACAAATAAAGCTCAGAATCTTCAGTATTAGGCTACAACAAAAAGTGCCAAACCAAAAATGAAGAGCCATCATAGCCACACTCTCATATGACCATCAAAGCATCATCATCGAGACCAAAGAGGCATGCAATAACCAAATTAAGTTTTTAAATGTATGCAAGACCTGTTGCACCAAAAAAAAAAAAGTCTCGGATGGACAACCAAGTATCACTGTCATCGAAACCGACTCATAAAGCAACCAAATCGGACTAAATCAAAGTTCACAACAACCCAACAAACCATCAAAAAAATATTACATCAAAACAACTTCATCACAAAGCAACAACAACAAATCAGAATAACCACATCACCATGGGGTTACAGATAACGTCGTTTACATCTAAAAAAACACATGCACCGACATTATAGTACCACACCAAAAGAACATCGAGAAATATAACCAAAACAAACAAATCACGCTAGCTGGTAAAAGGAACCGAGCAAAAAGTTAACCATCGGCGAAACAAATCAAAAAAAATATATAACGCCGCCCGGTCAAAGAAGCTAACCAAAAAGCTATGCATCAAGGCAATCTAAGTCATAAACGCATATTACCGGAAAAGGGTCGAAAAGGAGGGGCGATGGTGGTGTAGTTGCAGTGATGCGACAAAGAGAGGAAGGAGGCAAAGAAGGAGGCGGTGGTGATGTGAGAGAATCATAGGGGTGTGCAATAACCGAACCGTTAACCGAAACCGAACCTAAAACCGAACCGAAATTAACCGAAACCGAATTAACTGAAAGTCGGTTAACGGATATTTTTTTTACCATCAGTTAATCGAAATTAACCGAACCGAATCATATATTTTTATATATATTTCTAGTTTTTATGCCTTTATTTCATGTTTTATACTTTCATTTCATGTAATAATATCTCTATTTCATTTATTTATGCCTTCATTTCATTTATTTATACTTTCATTTCATTTATTTATACCTCCATTTTATGTATTTAAACATCTATTCATGCATTTATACCTTCATTTCATTTATTTATAAATCCATTTCATGTATTTATACCTCCATTACATGTATTTCTAAGCAAAAAATTTAGCCCGTGTTTGAATTGGTTATTAACCGATAATTAACTGAACCGAACCGAAAACCGACAAATTAACCGAATTAACCGAACTGATTAACCGAAGACTTCGGTTACGGTTACGGATAATGCTAATAACCGAACCGAACCGTGCACACCCCTAGAGAATCATGTGCTTCAAAATGAAGCAACCCTATCCGGAAAACACACTTAAACACCCAAGAAAAGTACAACACAATAAGCCCAACTTACAAGTTACAACCACCAAAAACACAAACAAACCAATAAGCATAGGGTCTACAAACACCAAATGCAACATGTAGCTAAATGATAGTATATAAGTATATTTAATGTAATAGCAATACTTTTAGGTGGTGTTTGTTTTTTGGCCAGGAGCACTTCTGGCCACTTATGTCTGCGCCGCGCAGACGCACGCAGAGGTTTGGAGTCCGCAGCTTGTTTGTTTTTTAGAAGTGGTTTCATTAAAAAAGTTATGCCCCAACTCTTTCTGGTGCAGACCTTGCCCTATGTCTGCAAGCCTCTTCCATCCTCTTCTCCAAAAACACAGAGCCCTAATCCTTTAATCCTCACAGCCGCAACCTCCTTCCCCACCACTTCCACCTCCGGCGGCACCACCTCCCCCACCGGCTGCACCTCCACGTCGACTTCCACCACCACCTCCACCACTCCCAACCTCAGCGGCACCCCCACCATCTGCGACCTCCAACCTCAGCGGCACCCCAACCCGCTACGACCTCCACCACCACGTCTCCGCCACCCATCTCCTCCACCCGACACCCCCAATCACCTCCACCTTCAAAATCGCCGCCGTCAATCGCTGATTCTGCTCCGATTCTTCATAATCGCCACTGTTTCTCTCTCTCTCTCTCTCTCTCTCTCTTGTTGTTTCTCTCTCTCTCTCTCTCTCTCTCTCTCTCGCTGAAGTGGTGGTGGAGGTGGGAGATGGTGGTGGCGAAATTAGGGTTTCTGGATGTGTGGTGGTGGTGGTGGTTGCGACGGTGTTGACGGTGGTTGTTGGTTGTGGTGGTGGCAGGTGGACGGTGGTAGATGAGGTGGTGGCGGATGGTTGTGGTGGTGGTGGTGGTAGATAGATAGGAGTGTTCTCTGTGTTTGTTGTGTGTGTGTTGTGAGAGGAGTAGAGAACAGGTTTTTGTAGAAGTAACAAACGCTCTTCTCCTTGCAGACTGCAGACTGCAGACCTTTGTTCCACCTCTTCTTCTGCAGATGCCTGCAGATGTGGTCCGCAGACTGCAGACCTTTTCCCGCAGAAAAAACAAACAGCACCTTAATCTTAAAGCATTAGCAATATAAGTGTTTTTGGTAGATGTTTTTATGTGCTCCGTGACTTGCCCCACCAAATAATCTATCTTTCCTACCCATCCACAAAACGTAAAAGCACTCAGTGCTCTATTCTTTCTTCTCTCCTCTAATCACATATAGATACTTGTTTTATTAGAAAAGCTAAATCACACAATATCCCTTCCACATAACACGCTCCCCCATCCACGACATCCTCGCTCTCCTAAAAAACACCATCAAAAACATCTCTCGTGTGCGCTCTAAGTTCTTTTCTGATATTCACTGTGGTGGAGCCAAGATCCTTTTTTCTAATGTTGTCATTGTTATTTTTCGATACCAGGGTTGTAGTCACAATTCTCAGATCGCGTTGGGTTGAGTCTGGTCGAATTACATAAATAAAACTAATTATCATAATACAAGTACAATGTTATTGAAAATAACACAAAAGTCATTTGAAATATAAAAAAAAAAATACATTTTATAGTATCAACCCTTGTCCCTCATGGCTTCGCCTCATCCTAAATCGCTAACTCTCATGACCCTCGTGGCTTATCGTGAGTCATTTGACGATCAATTTTGCATCGGAATCCTATTAAGAATCAATCATTCAATCAATCGGCCTCTGCTCCCTCAGTCCCTCCCTCAGGGTGAGAGGGGCACTCCCCTAAGAGGGGCACTCCCCTAAGAGGGGAGTCCCCTCTCTTACACACCTCCAATCAGATAGTGCCACGTCAACTCCCCTCTTAAACTCCCCTAACACCCCATTTTGATGGCGGCACTCCCCTCTTTAGGGGAATTGGGTTTTTTTTTTTTATTTGTTGTAAAATTATACATGTTTATAAATTAAAAAAATATTAATAAAAATAAAAATTAAATAAAAGACATTTCATTAAATTAAAAAAAAAACAACCTAGAAAAATAAAAATTACATTCAAACTAGAAAAATAAAAATTACATTCAAACTAGAAAATAAAAATTACATTAAAACTCGAAAATAATAATTTTAGAAATGTACATACGCCTTCGCCAACGCCTCTTCTTGGACCTTTGTCCATTTTTCGCTCGTCATTTTTCCCTTTTTTTCCCGAGCGTCATCTTCTTCGTTGCCCAAATCTGCATCCACATTATATTCATCGTCCTCGTCGCCCAAATTTTGAGTTTCGGGCACTACCTCATCGTCCTCGTCGTCCCAAATAGGTAGAGGACGTTCAACATTTTCTTGGACCGATGGAACTTGTGGGGAACGAAAACCATATGGGTCGAAGGCGGGGGAGTGAGGAGGAGCATCCATTGATAACAAATTTTGAAAACCATAGCCGAAATTGGGTTGAAGGTTGGTTGCTTGAGTGTTGTAAAAGGAGGGGTGTGAAGGTTGTTGGAAAAAAAAACGGGGGTTGTGGAGTATATCCGAAAGGGGGTTGTGATTGTGCACTTGCACCGCTCGAACCACCACGAGACGGTTGCTTGCCCCATCCCTTAGTTTTTTTCTTGGCTTCGCGGGGTTGGTTCTCCATTGCTCGGTTAGAAGTGGGTGTGGTTTGAGAGTATAAAAAATTAAGTGGGTGTGGTTTGAGAGTATAAAAATTTAGTGAGAAGTGGGTGTGGTTTGACGAGAGTGTAAAAAATTAGTGAGAAGTGGGTGTGGTTATTTATATTTGTTTAAAAAGTGATTTTTTTTTTTTTTAAAACCGACCGTTGCAAACATGACCGTTCCTCAAACCTTGTGCCAACTCCACGCGGTGAACAAGTGCCGAAACCACTCCCCGATTCGGGTCCCCGCGGTGATGGCGGCGGTGTTCCCGATCGGGGAAAGTGGTCACTGCACCCACTCCCCGAGTACGCCCCGGACACCCTCACACGTGACTATTAGATTTCGATTGCGATTCAAGAAACAAGGATTCACGCAATTTTTTTTTTAATTTAGGTTTAACAATTTAATTAACTAATTGGATATGAGCTATAATACTTACTGGGTTAAAAAGTTGGAAAATCATAATGATTTAAAGTTTACTATTTAAAAATTAACTAACTGGGCTTAATTTTTAAACTAAAAATTTGTTTGTTGTGTAAAACGTTTAGAAAAAAAATACACGGGTGTCGCCCGTAAAAATATATTGGCGTCACTCGTAAAAGACAATGGTGTCATTTGTATTTTTTCCTTTACACGCTACATATAAAACACAAATTTGAATGATGTCGGGCGACCCCGTTGCCAAGTATGTGGTTCCGCCACTGGATATTCATATTTTAAACTCTATATATTTACCGGTCAAAATAGTTCTCTTATATCTTACCGTAAGTTGAATCCTACTTCTAATAAACGATTCCAAATGTCACGTGTCAACACCATATCATCCTTCGTAAAATCGTTTTAAATCAAAATTGATTTTTTATTATTTTTTAAATCGGGTTAATATCAAAAGATGACAACAATGTTTATTTTAAAATCCTTACCTTAATCGTTCTTACTTCAAATATATCTTTAAGTTTGACCCATATTTCTTTCTTAGATTAGATATTTATCCGCCCTAAAGGTTATTATTATTATTATAAATAATTATAAATGTCTATAAATAAAATAATCAATAAATAAAAAACAAACTTGAGTCGAGTTAGAGCTTGAAAAGCTACTCACAAATTGAACTAGAGCTTGAAAAGCTAATCACGAATCGAGATTGAGTTTGAAAAGCTACCTATGAATCGAGGTCAAGCTTTAGAAAGGGATCTCTAAACAAGTCAAACTAGAGCTCGAGCTTAGACGAGCTCGATCGGAGCTCGTTTACACCCAATAAGTACCAACAGGTGGCCAACAACACTATTTAACTATATTCTAAAAAGGAATCAGCACACACTTCAACTGTTATACTGACAATTGGACAAACATTCTGCACTCATTTCCACTAGGAGCATCAATAAATACCATGAATCATAAACATGCAAACCAAGTGACAAAATCAAAACATAAAAAGATTGCATCAAATCTAAGAACTTGGCTCATTTTTCCTTGATCCATCAGCACCTTTACTTTCCTCCAAAAGCTTACCAGCCTCTTCAGCAGGCTTAATTTCAGCTTCTTAAGCAGTAGCGGACCCAGTAATTATTTGCTGGGGGTGCGAACGAGGGGTTCAACCATATTTTCAAGAGGTGCTATCGGGATTTTAGCATATAAAATACACTAATTTTTTTTTTCAAGGGGTGCGCCCGCCCACCCACCAATACCTTTAGGTCCGCCCTTGTTCTTAAGCCTCAAGTGCTTGCAACTTTGCATGATTAAGTAAGCTACACCCAAGAAAGCAATCCGGTAACCAAACAGTTTAATTGGTGTAACCGTATCTTTAATCACAGACCATGAAAACGCAATCAACAACCAATCTTTAACCACACGCGTGACATTCATTGTCAAAGCTGACGCTTTCCCAACAAGCAAAAACACCACAAGATTCAAACCGAACGCGCAAAAAGAACTAGTCTCAAACAAGGTAAAGAGTATTATTAAAAAAAAAAAGCGTGGACGGCAGGATTCGAACCTGCGCGGGCAGAGCCCACATGATTTCTAGTCATGCCCGATAACCACTCCGGCACGTCCACTTGTTATGCCTTTTTTACCATACTTATTTACTAGAAGTATTATACAGTGACACAGTGTTGTGTTTATGCATTCAGGCTATCAATATATAGAAAAGGTTTTAAATAACAAAGTATCAAACTATCAAGATATATAAGAAAAGGGCAAGGATAATTTATTTAAGCGAGCCACATTCAACTCAAATCCAACTCAAAAATTCATGCGAGTCACCTAGCCCGAGCTAAATAAAATTTAATAGATTTTTTAACAAGCTGATTGCGAATGAGTTACGACTTAGCTAACTCTAGAAGCTATACGTTTATTTAATTATGGCAATTGCATTTATCGTTTTAAACTTAATTTTTGTATCCGCCATGCATCTTATAACACATTTTATAATTTATTGATTTAATTATTTACAATCTAGTAAATTCTTAAAATTTCAAACTGATTATGTCGTTCTCAACTTCTAATATCTTTGTTATCATCGAATACGATTATGTACATTTCAATCACTTTCTAAGCTTTTTAGATTCGATTTTGCATCTTGTTTTCCACCACTAATTATGATCATTGATCGATGCCATACAGCATACAACACAACTTTATATCTTTTTGCTTGTATTTTACTTGTTCTTAAAATCTTTTATTGGTATTGCATATAGTTGCTTTAGTTGAAAGAAACTTGAATCAAGTACTTTAGAGATAGTTGGTACAAAACTACAAATAGTGTAAATCATCATTAGTGTTCATGATTTAATTTAAGCCGTAAAAACCAATCATCGGTTTGATTTCACAACCAGCTTAAAAAATAAATCACAACACGCCTTATGCTCATGAATACTGGTTTAAAAGATTTGGAAAGACAAACATAAAAACAAACAAATAACCGCGACATCAATGGGAGACAACGTAAACCTTGAGCTGCCTTCATTACTAGTCGTTGAACATGCAATGACAGCCTCGGTGACCCCACACGCGTGTCCAAGTGCTTGCTTTGAAGGAACAAACATGTACGCTACGTTCTGCCAAAACAGTTGTAAATGATTGACAATGGTGAAATCAAACTCAAGATGTCCATTGATGTTGACAACTGAGATTGATAAATGATTGAACGTACTCATCATTTGAATTCAGTAAACTTTGGGATAAAGAAATATCCAAGTTGTGTGTAGCTGGGCCGATGTTCATAAGGTTAATGGGAAAAAACAGGTTTAAAAAACAAAAACGTGGACGGCAGGATTCGAACCTGCGCGGGCAAAGCCCACATGATTTCTAGTCATGCCCGATAACCACTCCGGCACGTCCACCTGTTGTGCACTTTTACCAGACTTATGTACTAGAAGCTTTATACTGTGACACAGTATTATGATTATGCTTTCAACTATTTTACATCCCACCGTTCCTAAACTCTACCAATAGTTTTGCTATTTGTGAGATTTACGGGGTTCGGTTGTTATTGTTGTATTCAACTATTTTACATATTTATATGCGCTATTTAGTTTGATGATATTTTACTAGTTTATAGTAAGTTAACAAACTCAAAATGAAAAGGTTTTAAATAACGTATCAAGCTATCAATTATATAAGAAAAGGGCAAGGATGACAATTTATATAAGTGAGCTACGTTTAACTCAAATCTGCCTCGAAATTTCATACGAGTCACTTTGCCCGAGCTAAATCAAATCTAATAGAGTTTTTGACGAGATTGAGAATGAATTATGACTCCAGAAGCTATATGTTTATTTAGTTATGACAATTGCATTTACAACATTCAACTTAATTTGTGTATCCAACATGCATCTTATTATACAATTCTTGTGTATTATTATATTGTCGTATGATTATTTACAATCGGGTAAATTCTTAAAATTTCATACTACAATCAGGTAAATTCTTAAAATTTCATATTGATTATGTCGTTCTCAACGTCTAGTTGATACCATCATTATCATCAAAAACCACTTTCTAAGCTTTTGGATTCGATTTTACATCTTGTTTCCCACCACTACTTATGATCAGTGTCATACAACTCAACTTTATATCTTGTTTGTATCTCCAGTGAAAGAGGAGTAGTCAATGTACGACAAAGCAGACCTGTTACGTAAGCGAATACGGATCATGTGGGTTTGTACCGATCCACTTTCGAGCTGTCGAGTGACGATTGCTCCATCTATTAAGAAAGGACGTGAGAGGTACTCTTTTCTATGATGTGCACTATATTATTGTGTCCTATTCCTCAAAGATAGTTATTCTAAAAAGCTTTTATTGGTATTGCATATGGTACTTTGGTTGGAAGAAATTTTGATCTTGTAATCCTTACAAATTATACATAGCAATAGTTAGTGTTAATAACTTCGTTTAAGCTCTCATCAGTTTGATTTTGCAGTCGGCTTTTAATTAAAAAACAATACTCTTTGGAAACACAAATATAAGAAAGATCTATCCATCTTTAAAAGACAATGCATGTTCTTAAAAACACTCACAAAAATAAACAAAAGCAGCACATAACAAACACTACACTGTTACATAAAACTAGAAGTCATTGTGTTGACAGTGCAAAAATGCATAATGCAGACATAAAATCTCAATACAATAAAGATAGTTTTATAGGAAAAGAAAGATCAAAGCCTCTAATCAACAAAGGCCCATCACACCGAATTTCCATATTTCGTCTTTTTAAATCAGAAGTTTCTCAATCGCATCCTGCAAATCAAACGAAAACACTTTAGAACATATTCACGCAAAAAAAAAAAGACAAAAACCCGACACTGATGGGAGACGATACAAACCTTGAGTTGTTGTATTTGGGATCTCAATTGACTGCCTTCGTTACTGGTCACTGAACATGCAATGACAGCTCTAGTGACCCCACACGCGCGCCCAAGTGCTTGCTTTGAAGGAACAAACACGTACGGTACGTTCTGCCAAAACAGTTGTATATGATTAATAAAGGTGAAATCAAAATCAAGATGTTGATTTATGTTGACGTTTAGGTTGACATACAACGACGACAGATTAATTCAAGGACCAATCAGTAGCGTATAATTCAGGATTCTTGATTTTTCATCATTTTAACGTAAAGCATCAAATTCAGTATAAGACCATGTGTAGTGGGGCATTATGGGGGCATTATAATAAAAAAAACGCCCACTCTTCCATTACATAGGGCATTATGGGGGGAAAAATTGCTTGGGCATTATAATTAAAACGCCATTTTGCACTTGTTGGAGGTTTGACTTGGTTTGACTTGGGCATTATGGGGCATTATCCCCACTACACCACTTTATGCTATAATGCCCCATGCTGACTGGGACGCCACGTGTCGGATAATGCCCCATGGTGGGGGCATTATAACCCATTACCACTACACATGGTCTAAAAAATAAAATTGATTGATACCCACTAAGATCGATAAGAGCATCATGATTCATGATTTTATTCATCATTTGAATCGAATGCGTAAAAGAATCGAAGACAGCTAATTGGTACCCACTAAAATTCTTAATTTTTTCATCATTATAATATAAAAACATCAAGATTTTGAATTCTTCTCATCATTTTAATCTAATGCTACAAATTAAGGACAGTTGATCAATACGCTAAAAATCTTGTTTTTTCATCATTATAATAAGTGCAAAATTTTAAGGCGACTGTTAAGCACCAACTTAACATAAAAATTAACACAAACGAATGTATATGCAAACTATCTTCATTATAATTGAATATACATCATATAAAAATATTATATACCTTGTCTTCAGCAAGAAGGGGAAGATGAAGAATAATTTCGAGAGGCTCAGCATCGGCAGCCATCACAACAAACTCAGATATACCCCTGTTAAGAGTCTTTGTAGCTGTAAATCAAAAATTAAAACAAAATACTAGTGTCATAACAAAATATTAGTGTAATAAATAGCAGACACTAAAAGATAACACTCTGACCAAACCTAACTATCTATTACTTAAAAGATCCAAACATAAAGAAATTAATATTCATTTACCAAGAAAAAGACATTCAAACAAGTACAACATATAGCTTTCATATATATTTTCCATGGATTTCTTTTTAACATTTGACATAAATGAAATATCAGGTAGCCAATTAAGATTATACAACTCCAGAATTATTAACTTAAATATATATTTCTACTAACTAATGGACACAAATTCATCCAATTATACAAATTACCATTTTCTACTTTAAGGGGCTGTTTGGCAACATCTGAATGGTTAAGTGTTGAACCAGTAAGAGGTCTGAACAGTAAGAGATCTGAACCATTAAGAGCCTGTATAATGCTTAACTGTTCAGAGGCAAATGTCTGAACCATTCAGACATCTGCTCGTGAAACAAACAGTCTGAACCATCAAGTGTTGAACCAGTAAAAGATCTGAACCATTAAGAGCCTCATTAAGAGGTAAACAAACAGCCCCTAGATGTTCTACAAATCCCTACTTCACAAACATTTATATACTTTCACATCTCAATTAAACATGTTCATACAACTAATAAATCAAAACCCTACATAATTATGTAAAAAAACAAAAATAATTTTGAAAAATCAACAAACGTTGACCAAACAAATACCAACATTTGACCTACACAAAATCTCTAAAAACACATACAAATCAACTTCCACAATGAAAAGAAACATACCCATATAATTAATATAACTAAAATCACCAACACATATGTAAACTGCTTTTAAATGGCTAAAATCATACCTTCATTAGCACCCTTTTTAAGCTGCTTATAATTAGCAGCTTGTTGAACAAGATCCAATATTGTTATAGTAAGCTGAGCATCAGCCAGCGGGTATGCTTTCGGGTTCACAGCTTCTCCTGTCTGCAACAACAAATCAAGATTATCAAGAACAAATTCAAACTCTAATGGATTAAAACATGAAAAAATGGTATAAAAATATGAACTTTTTGAGATGGGTACCATCTTTTCGGCGAATTGAAGCAGGGAGGCTATTAGGGTTTTGGGGTTTTACACTTTTATTTGGGTGTATAAAAGAGAAGGGTGAGAAGGGTTTAAAGGGGATGCTTTTAGGTTTTTTTGGGTGCTAAGGGTATTTTAGTCTTTTTGTAATAATATGTTGATTGGGTTGTGACGGTGTCGTTTTGTATCTATCGCAATTTGGCAAGTTGTTCATTTGATTTTGATTGTTTGGTTGTGGTTCTTGTGATTGAAAAACTTTTTAACTTTAAACAAGTCGTTTTTAAGATTGAGAAACTTTTTTAATTTTAAACAAGTCGTTTTTAACTCTTAAATGAGTATGTATAAGAATCAATATTATAATAACAACGTTATGTTAAATTGTTGTAGATGGTATCTCTAATACCCTTGTTTTAGGATTGAACATTCTAATGAGTTGTTCGTAATGTTTGCAACATTTATTATAGATCGAGAAAACGAAAAAACGACATAACATCACCCTCCAAACCATTTTTCAATTGAAACGGTCTCCTTGCATTGTTGTAAAGGTTTAGAGTCAAATATAAATTTATAGCAACACTTTTACTATATGTGTGATGATTAAACCCCAAGTTTGATGTCAAAGAGCATCACCGAATTGAAGTGATTGTTAGATATCTTAGTGTAATCGGGATTGATTTGGTGATCAAAGCGAATTATAATACACATCAAGCAAGTTAGGAGGTGCTGGAGTGCACGCTTGTTTGAGTTATTATAATTCAAAGTGTACGGGCGGAGCCCGTATTCTATGGGGGATTCAAGGGGGCAATGCCCCCTTGGCGGGGGTCCGGGGCAACGCCCCTAAGAGCAGGGTCCAAGGGCGGCAGCCCCTGGCTGGGGAGCTTGGAAATTTTTTATTTTAATTAAATTGCTTTACTAAAATTGTATCAAAAAAATTATTTTCTGGAAAATGTTTTATTTTCGAAATATCAGATAATGACAACCTTAGTGGCAGTTTTTATATAAAAATTAAGATAACTGCCATTAGGCAGTTAATCATCCCCAACCTCAAAATTCATAGATAGGTTTTGATTATTTTTCTTCTGGTTCAGACAAATTCCATACAACATACAGTTGTTCAATTTCTCAAAAATCAGAGTTGTATCCGATTAAATTATTCGGGAGAACCACCGAAACATTTGATCTGGGAGTGATTACACGCCTCTCTGCTCGTCCGGTTTTCAGAAAATTCCCCAAGAGTGATATGAATATATGATAGTTCATTGAGATCATGGATTTCACTAAGTTTAAATTTTAACTCGATTCATTTGGAGGAAATCTATGTATATAAGTGAATTCTTAAAGGGTCAATGATTTTAAAGTCCAAGAACTTCATTTATTTTGTTGAAAGAAGTTACATGTGTATATATCATAACGCTTGGTATTAAAGCATATTGGTGTAAAGAAAAAAAAAAGCAGAGTTCAAAAGAGTAAAAAAAAAAACAAGTGTGGGTATTAAGAGCTAGGTTTGGTGCTCACTAGCATCTTAATGACCCCATCCTTCTGATTAAACCCGATTTTGTTGAGATTATTACATATTTTGAGCAAATTCATGTACACGATTGTCCATGGTTATATGGAAATGTATGCTTGAAGGAAAGGGCATTGTACCGTATGTGATAAAACATAATTATATGATAGCAACGCCCCTGGGAGCAGGGTCCAAGGGGCGGGAGCCCCTGGCTGGGGAGCTTGGACATTTTTTATTTTAATTAAATTGCTTTACTAAAATTGCATCAAAAATATATTTTCTGGAAAATGTCTTATTTTCGAAATACCAGATAATGACAGCCTTAGTGGCAGTATTTATATAAAAATTAAGATAATTGCCATTAGGCAGTTAATCATCCCCAACCTCAAAATTCATAGATAGGTTTTGATCATTTTTCTTCTGGTTCATTGAGATTATGGATTTCACTAAGTTTAAATTTTAACTCGATTCATTTGGAGGAAATCTATGTATATAAGTGAATTCTTAAAGGGTCAATGATTTTAAAGTCCAAGAACTTCATTTATTTTGTTGAAAGAAGTTGCCATGTGTTTATATCATAATGCTTAGTATTAAAGCATATTGGTGTCAAGAAAAAAAAAAGAGTTCAATAGAGTTAAAAAAAAAAAAAAAGTGTGGGTATTAAGAGCTAGGTTGGGTGCTCACTAGCGTCTTAATGACCCCAACCTTCTGATTAAACCCGATTTTGTTTAGATTATTACATATTTTGAGCAAATTCATGTACACGATTGTCCATGGTTATATGGAAATGTATGCTTGAAGGAAAGGCATTGTACCGTATGTGATAAAACATAATTATATGATAGCATTGACTATTTGTGTTTGACACTTGATTTACATAAGCAACATTCAATGTGTTGTGTGATGTTGGTCAAACCTCTTATTTAATAATTGAGAATATCATTTAATATAGAGGATATGAACATTTACCTAGACCATTGTTAGATAATAGTTATAGTTTCCATATTATTTATGTTGTAATCTTCTTTATTCTTTGAGGTGTCTAGGTGTAAGTTTTTGTATCTATATATAGCTCTCTTGTAGTCTGTATTATTCAATGAAAAACCTTTTCAACTTATCACACATGGTATCAGCCATTCCTTGAATGTAGTTGAGTTACCAATCCTTTCCTCTACCTATTCGATTCTTCTCCTTCTTCTGTCTGTTTCTTTTTCTCTTCTGCTTCTTTTCTTTCCTGTTCTATTCTCCCTTTCTCTCTTTTTCCAATGGCTTCTTCATCTACCACATCGAATCCTATAATGTCCAGTCTTGCCCCGATGATCGCCATCAAGCTTTCCCCTACCAATTACATAAACTGGCGTACCCAAATGCTACCAATTATTACTTATCAACAGTTGTTGCCCCATATTGATGGCTCTCAATCCGCACCATCTCCGCTTGTTCGTTCTGGGGATAAGGATGTTCTGAATCCAGATTATGCTGAATGGGCTAGAAACGAACAACAGGCTATTATTCTCCTTAATGCATCTCTGACCGAGGAGGCTTTCTCTGTTACCATCGGTCTCACCTCTGCTCGAGACATATGGACTGCCCTCGAGGCTGCCTTTTGTAATGCTTCTGTTGAACGCATACAAAATCTGCGTGATAATCTTCGTGCTCTTAAGAAAGGAGACAAACCGGTTGCGGAATTCGGTCGTGCCTTCAAGGCTATTTGTGATCAACTGAGTGCCATCGGACATCCCGTTGATGCTATGGACCAACTCCGTTGGTTCTTGTGTGGTCTAGGTACCGCGTTTGAAAGCTTTTCTACATCCACCCGGTCGGTACGTCCTCTACCTAACTTTGTTGATCTTTTGGCGAGCGCCGAAAGTCACGAATTATTCATGAAAAATTTACATGGCACAAGTGATACTCCTATTGCTGCTTTCACTGCCCAAAGTTCGAATACTAGGCCACAAGTGTTTGGTCAAAACTCTCGTACCAACAGGCCTTATATGGCCAACAGGCCCAATCGGCCCTCATTTAATAATCACAAGGGTATGAACAGGTCTTTTGGTCGACAAAGTCGACCTCCAGTTTGTCAATTATGTCGGAAAACAGGTCATTCAGCGGCTCAGTGCTTTCAGCTTGCTTCATTTGCTCAGACGGTCCCACCCACACCGGATCAACTGGCACAGGCGTTCCATGCTCAGTGTCAATTAAATTCCGCTATACCGGATTGGACGTCCGATACCGGAGCCACAACTCATATGCTTCCAAACAGTGATAATCTTTCTCACTCGACCCCGACTCAAGGTAATCAAAAAGTCTATTTTGGTAATGGTCAGTCTCTTCCGGTTACTCATGTCGGTCAAACAAAAATTTTTGGTAACCTTGTTCTTAACGATGTCTTGGTTGTTCCCTCTATTACCAAGAATTTATTATCTATTGGCAAATTAACAGAGGACAATCATGTTGATGTTTTATTTTCTCACCCGTATTTTTACATTCAGGACCGGCAAACCAAGCAAACTCTAGCCCGGGGGTGCCGTGAAGACGGCCTTTATGTTCTTCGCCAAACTCATGAAGCTTTGGTTGCGTCACCTTCATGTTCGAAAGCTTCCTTTGAGTTATGGCACTCGAGACTTGGGCATGTTAATTTTGATATTATCTCTATGTTGAAAAATAATGGTTGTTTATCTTTTACTTCGTTATTACCTAAACCGGGGCTTTGTTCCCCGTGTGAACTTGCTAAAGCTAAACGACAACCTTTTTTGTCAAATGATAAACGGGCTTCTTTGCCTCTTGAAATAATACACTGTGACTTGTGGGGGCCTTCTCCAATAAAGTCAACGGATAACTTTCTATATTATGTTGCTTTCATTGATGATTATTCACGGTTCACTTGGCTATATCCTTTACGTAATAAATCTGATTTTTTTTATGTTTTAGCCATATTTGTACCTTTTGTTCAAACTCAATTTTCCACCAAAATTAAAATTTTTCAAAGTGATGGTGGAACTGAATTCCTCAACAAACGTGTAAGACACTTGTTTGAACAAAATGGTACTTTACATCGAGTATCTTGCCCATACACTCCGCAACAAAATGGTCGGGTTGAACGAAAGCATCGGCATATCGTTGAAACTGGATTAGCTATGATGTTTCATGCCCAAATACCCCCTAAATATTGGGTTGATGCTTTCTCATCGGCGGTTTTTATCATTAATCGTCTACCCTCTAAGTTGTTACAAGGAAAATCACCTTTTGAAATATTATTTCATCACGTTCCAAACTACGGGTTTTTTCGGCCTTTTGGGTGTAGAGCTTTCCCTTGTCTTCGTGATTATGCTCCCCATAAACTCTCACCTAGAAGCATCCCTTGTATTTTTTTGGGCTATTGCTCCAAATACAAAGGATATCGATGTCTTGATCCCATTACTTCTCGTATATATATCACTCGGAATGCTCGGTTTGATGAGTTATATTATCCTCTTGATTCCTCAACTACTCCTACTAAAACCATTGACCTTCTTGAAGTCACAAGCTTTTTAGATGTCTCGCCAAATTTTTTCAAAGCCACTGTCCCCACCAACACACCATCAAATACCTCAAAATCTGTTTCTAGCCAATCTGCTTCTAGTCCATCTACTCCCATCACTGTTCCGTTTAGTCCAGCCCAACTTCCTTCATTCACTCTCGGCCCAGTTCTTCCTACCCATAGTCCTCCAACTTCTCCTAGCCAAAGCCCATCTCCCTCTGTCCCCGAACCTTCCATCTCATCCAGTGGCCCAACAAGCTATTCGGCCCAATCCAACGTTCCTACTGGATCTGCACCTCAATCCGCTTCTTCTCCTATAAATGTCGATCCACTTTCTGACTCGCCAACACCGTCAGAATCTATTCCTGATCCGGTCCCTCCACCGGCTCCTTCTCATCCTATGATCACTCGTGCTAAGTCAGGCATTTTTAAAATTCGTCATCAAGTTGACTTGGCTCACACAAAATCGCTTCCTCTACATTCCGCTTTGTTTGCGTCTAATGACCCAACCACGTTTCACTGTGCTTCTAAGGACCCTAAATGGGTACATGCCATGACAGAGGAGTTTAATGCTCTTGACAAGAATAATACTTGGACACTTGTTCCCCGTCCAACTAACGCCAATGTTGTGGGTTCCAAATGGATTTTTCGAACTAAATATCGATCCGATGGATCCATTGAACGATACAAAGCCCGTCTGGTTGCTCAAGGCTTTAGTCAAATACCTGGTCTTGACTACTCTCATACCTTCAGCCCCGTTGTTAAAGCTACCACTGTTCGTACTGTTTTGGCATTAAGTGTTATCAATAATTGGCACCTTCATCAACTCGATGTCAATAATGCCTTTTTACATGGCCATTTGTCTGAGCATGTCTTTATGGAACAACCCAAAGGTTTCATTAATGCCCAATTTCCCGCACATGTTTGCAAATTGAACAAGGCCATTTATGGATTAAAACAAGCTCCACGTGCTTGGTTTCATCGTTTGAGCTTATTCCTTTTGGAAAATGGTTTCTCGTGTAGCCATGCCGATCCATCCTTATTTGTCTATAATCATGATTCTTGTATGATGTACCTTCTCGTATATGTCGATGACATTATTCTTACGGGCAACCATAGATCTACTATCGACTCCTTCATTACTTCTCTACATAATGAATTCGCCATCAAGGATCTTGGTAAACTCAACTACTTTTTGGGCTTGGAGGTTACCTACACTCAAAATGGTCTTTTCTTGAATCAATCCAAATATGCCTTAGATATTCTAACTCGCGCGAAGATGTTGGATGCTAAACCTGCTCCAACACCTTTAAGCACAAATGTTTCCTTTGTTTCTACAGGTACCTTGTTTCCGGATGCTACCTTCTATCGCTCAATTGTAGGTGCTCTCCAATACTTGACGATCACGAGACCTGATATTTCATATGCTGTTAATCAAGTCAGTCAATATCTTCATGCTCCAACTACGACTCACTTTCAGGAAGTGAAAAGAATCTTGCGCTATCTCAAGGGTACTCTTGCGTTTGGATTACATTATACGCGTCCCACTACCACATCGCTTCTCGGATATTCTGATGCTGATTGGGCTCGTTGCTTAGAGACACGTCGCTCTACTTATGGTTATTCTATCTTTTTGGGTGGGAATCTGATCTCATGGAGTGCTAAGAAGCAACCGACTGTTGCTAGATCTAGTTGTGAATCAGAATATCGCGCTATGGCTAACACTGCTGCCGAGATTGTTTGGATAACTCATCTTCTTCAAGAACTTCATGCTCTTCCTCCGGACAGACCCACTATTCTTTGTGATAATCAAAGTGCTATTTTTCTAACTCAAAATCCGGTTGCACATAAACGTGCCAAACACATAGACCTTGATTATCATTTTTTGCGAGAATTGGTTAATGCAGGAAAACTAGCTACCAAGTTTGTTCCAACCAAGCTTCAGGTGGCTGACATCTTCACAAAGAGTCTTCCTAGTTCTCAGTTCAATGTTTTTCGCAACATGCTTCGAGTTGGTCCCCCACCGTTCAGCTTGCAGGGGGATGTTAGATAATAGTTATAGTTTCCATATTATTTATGTTGTAATCTTCTTTATTCTTTGAGGTGTCTAGGTGTAAGTTTTTGTATCTATATATAGCTCTCTTGTAGTCTGTATTATTCAATGAAAAACCTTTTCAACTTATCACACAACCATGAGCTTCACCTAAGTCGGTTTGTAACTTGCCCGATATTGTTGAGATCAAAGGATTTCATTAAAATCAAAACGGGTCAAGATTTACACGAGTTTGAGGTCTAAGGACTTTGTTTGCCCGTTTGCAAGTTTTTATAAACACTTCACATTGTTTGAAACCCGCAAACTGATATTTGGAGTGGGAGTTTGGTAACAATTACCATTGCAAGGCAAAAGGTTAAAAAAAATTTGTAAGTAGTGTACGAATATGAATATGCTGGGGCGTATTCGTACACCGACTTCAAATTTTTAATCAATCGAAAACTTTTATTGAAATGATTTTATCAATGCATTTTTTATAACCGTGATTTGATAGTTTTAATGTGAACTCACTTAATATTTCTAGCTTCTAAGTTAAATAAATATTTCTAGCTTCTAAGTTAAATAATTTCAGCCAGACGATACATATGGATGGTTAAATGGAACGAGTCTAGGGTTCGAAGCTAATAATACTTTTGAGAATAGCCATTCTTATATTCGTTATTCACTATTTGTATATAGTTTGTTACAGCATTTTAGAGTTTTTTTTTTTTTTTTTCTAAAAGGGTGTAGGTGGGAAAAACAATCACCAAAATGAGTGTTTTTCTATATTTATTTTATTTTATTTATTAATATATTATTTTTAAGAGAAAAAATCTGTTCCTCTCAACTCCAAAGCGACGTTCAGTCTTTCATCGCTTCTTCAATCAGTCTCATTCGATGCAACGATTTTGCCTTCGAATCTTGTTATTCGGTTCTATCATCCACTTTCTACAACTCAATTCTGCCATCGAGGTTTCTTCTTGATTCAGTTCAATATTTTGCACTTTAAATTCCCTTTTGGTAATGCTTTATGAATTTTGGGTTAATGACTATGAATATGAATTTTTGGTTATAAAAGTTCCAGGCTTATAATTTCATTGTTGTTTCACTAGATCAGTGGCGAAGCTTGAGATTTCCGACCGGGGGTCGAAAACGTATATACCCAAAAATTTACATAAAATGGGGTCGAAAACGTATATACCCAAAAATTTCTATATGAAAACTACATACGAGATAATAGTCAGCGAAAAGTTCGGGGGGTCGGCCGCCCCCTCCGCCCCCACTATCCTTCGCCCATGCACTAGATAATAGTCTAATGTTTCAACATATATTAACTATTTTACCTTTGATTTTGCAGGAAGAGAAGCGAGAGACTTTGTTTGGTAATCCATTTAAATGAAAGCTAGTTAAACTTGAATCAAAGCATCACAGGGATTGAATCTAATTTGCTACTGTAGAAAAATCTTATCGAAGCGATGCACCTACGAGATAATTTTTTTCCGAGAGATTTCCTTTCCAGGGATCACACAACAATAATAATTCAATCTAATTCCTTGTGTTGTGGAATAGAACAAATGAACAACATTAATTTAAATGGACTGAGTAGAGGAATGAAAAATTTGGATTATTGACAAACCATAGGAGTATCATCGTGCTACTAGCGGAATCACCCGATCATATCCATCTCCATTAGACTATAATGCCTATACACTAATTCAGGAAGAATAAGGATGAGCATTTGGTACCGGGTACCGGTACCGAACCGTATCGGGTATATTCGGTACCGGTACCCACTTTCTCTGTTTTTCGGTACCGGTACCGAACCGGAATATTCGGTACCGAACAGGTATCGTGTGGTACCCGAGGAAAATCCACAATCATCTCGATCCATCTCTTCACTCCTCCTATGAGTTTGCTTATCAAATTTCGGGACGAAATTTCTTTCAAGTTAAGAATGATGTGACACCCCGAACTTTTAAGGTTAGAAATTCCTGGTTCCTCAACTCCTAGTTGTATGGTTACATTTTATGCTTCATTAATTTACATTTTAGGCTTCATTATTTATTAATCAAATATATGTTGAATTAAAACACCTAGTGGCTCGATGGGGTTGCAATTGTGATTGTATATTGTATATCTTATTTGATGGTAGAATATGTTAGATACATATTGTTTCTTCAGCCGTATACCTTTCGATTTAGAAGGACTCACATCGGCCCAATTCTAAGCCCAAACCAAGCTTGGATTTCTTCTCATGGGCTGCACAATGTATCACGTGATTTCCTAATGAATATTATTAAAGGAGCCTGACAACAACACTAAGGTGCTGTTTGTTTTTCCAGATGTAAAATGCCTGTAGTCTGCGAACCACATCTGCAGGCATCTGCAAGAGAAGATGTGGCCCAAATGTCTACAGTCTGAAAGGAGAAGAGGGTTTGTTTTTTTTTCTTCAAAAACAACTTCAACCACACAACACACACAAGCTCTCGAACTCTCTCTGCTCTCTCTCTCTCTAGAAAAAATCTCTCTCTCTACAACCATCACCACCACCGCACCACCTCTGCCACCACCACCGCACCACCTCCGCCATCACACCACCGCCTCTCTCTCTCTCTACGGTCTCTCTCTCTCACAGAACACTCTCTCTCTACAACCACCACCACCACCGCACCACCTCCGCCATCACACAGGTCTCTCTCTCTCTCACAGGTCTCTCTCTCTCACAGATCTCTCTCTCTCACAGGTCTCTCTTTCTCTCTCTCACAGGTCTCTCTCTCTACGGTCTCTCTCTCTCTCTCTCACATGTCTCTCTCTCTACAGGTCTCTCTCTCTCTACGCGCTCTCTCTCTCACAGATGGGTTTGGTGGTGGTGGGTTTTGACGATGGTGGTGGTGGAGGTGGTGGCGGAGGTGGTGCGGTGGCGGAGGTGGTGGTGGCAGGGGAGAAGTTTTTGTGGTGTGAGGTGTTTGGATTAGGTTTTGTGAAGATGTTTGAAGCAAAGGTTCTGAGCTTTTTTTTAAGATGAAAGAAGCTATTTGTAGATCTGTTTAAAAAAAACAAACAGTCTTCAACATCTTATGTCTGCCCGCCTGCAGACATAAGCATTTTGCAGATGTTATAAGCAAAAACAAACAGCACGTAAGTCTTCACATGCAGATCACTTTAATGTTGGAATGATATTGGACCGATAACTTTTTTGGCTGACACTATTGTTTATTCAAACCATTTTATTGGAACTTAAATGTTAGCGGGCAGACACACCTTTCCTTATTGGGCCGTGATGTTTATCTTTAATAAATGGTCCTGACAATCTCATGTAGTTACAAATTGCGAGACCACAAATTCCCTAACCCTACCTCTCATCTCTCTCGACGGAAGCTTTCTTTTCCACTTCCGAAGCTTTTCTTTTCTGCGATCAGTTCTTTGGTTAGTATACTCCTCACGGATTTAGTTAATATTCTGTGATTTATGTGTTTCAATATCATGGTTAGAATATATGAGAACTAGCAAATGATTTAGGGTTATGTGAATATTTTGTGGAAACAAACTATTATAACTGTTATAATTGATAAAGTGCACATGATTGTTCATGCATGACCATCGATAATCTAGTAATTATACACGTATGGTTTTGGGTAGAGGATTAGAATTAAAGTTGTTATTGTTGAGGGAATGCATGGAACTAGGGTTAATATTAAATATAACGAATAAGTAAGAAAGAAGATTAAAATCGGCTAAGTTGTTGTGTTAACCCTTGAGTTGCACACTTCTGGTACTATATACATACTCAGCCCACACACTTATCTCCGATACCCATTACACACGATCAGACTATACACTGTTTGCATGAAACATAGCGGTAGGTTACACGTTTACGTCACGAGTCTTGGGATTGAACACATAATTAATCAGTGGAGTTTAAATGCTTTTCGGGCTGCACAAACTAACGGGTTGCGTATATTGTGGTTGGGCCGCTCGGGGTCTCGGGGACAGCCACTTCATGAGTGCAGTGGGCTGGGCTTTAACGGGCCGTTCACTTCTTTATAAATGCGGGCCGCAGTGAGCCATAAGTGATAATGGGATCGGAGGGTTACCACAGGTTATGTAATATGAGCTGGGTTAATGGGAATTGAACTCGGTTGGGTTGGGTACCAAGGTATGGGTAACGGGTTAACCACGAACAGTATGATATCATCATGTGTCGTGTATTTTTTTAGGTGGATTGTTAACTTGGTTAGCTCACAACTTCGTGTGTTGAAAAAGTTAAGTGCATGGGTATAGTAAACATGGAATCGGGGGAGGGGGGGTGAGTCTGCATGTGAATTGCATGAATGTAGAGTGAATATATGATGACTTTAGGCTAGTGTATTTACGGGATATTGCATGGACTACATGTGTGTGCCACTTGTGTATTAAAGGTGGGGTATGTGATAACTTATATACATTAACTGAACATGATTTTAACTGCGTGCATGTACTACTTGCGTATTAAATGTGGGGTATGTGAATTAGGAATACATGAATTAGCCGTACGTAAAATACGTAGGTTATGTGCACATGAAACTGATTGTTGTTGGTAACCATGTTAGGGCATCTTTGAGCAACTATTAAACAAGTAATTAATCTTACCGAGCAAAACCAAGGTGAGTTCATCTCTCTTGAGCATGTGTCCCGGTGGTTGGGACAGTCAGTGGGTATCCCGGGGAGGGGTAAGTCTTTTGGGTAAAAACGGGAATGTTGGATAATATACTCATCCTATCACCTTTAAAGTCCCCCCGTGTTGTTTGGTTACCGGGGAGGTAACATGGTATTAGTTAGTAGCGCTACTTAGGTTTGGCAACCTCACCCCGTACCTGGGAGGACGGGTGTTGAACTAATGACCTAGTCATGACCAATGCTTTGATAGGAGCATTGGAGAAAGGGCAAAATAATCAGAAGCCGTCTTGTATTCGGGGTATTATCAACATTACTTTCGGAATTAAATTCAATGGATTAACTAAACACTTGGTAACCAACGTTTTCGTAAAACTATGAACTCACCAGCGTTGTCTGATACACTTGTTGCATGCTCGCAGGTCGTTAGATGTTTTGGATTGGGACTTGCTGTCTGGAGTAGCTGGAGTGGTCATGGGTCAAACTGGATGGGTACATGTGATGGAAAGAATGATATTATACATCGGTTTTGAAACAGTTAAACTATGATTTCTTTTATTTGCTTCCGCTGAACATGTTGGTTTACATATAAACTCATTGTTGGTACATTTCATTAAAATTGACAATTTTATTTTTAAACTTGTTATGAGTTCAACATGATTGGTGGCTCGTTATTGGTTTGTCACACGCCTGACAGAGTTTTCCATGAGTGGTATTTTGGGGGTGTGACATATCTGTTTTGGTCAAAAAATCTGTTGAGGATATTGCAACCAAACTCTCTGTTACGGGGTATGATGCTTGAAATGTAGAACAATGACAAGGATCACTTTAATGTAAATTGCACAAACGACACAAGGATTTATACGGGGAAAAAGCCCTTGATCAAGAGTTGATCTCCGGCACAAAAAACCCCAGGTGATGGAAACTACCGATCACCAAGCTCAAATAAATCAATAAACGTTTACAACTTCGGATAGTAACGAGCTAGGTACAAGGATCACTATCGTGTAATGTGTAAAAGTGAATGAAAATGAATGAATGTTCGTCGAGAGCTTCAAGTGTGCGAGTATGAGAGTGTGTGTAGCTGTAAAATGACTAAGTGTTCTAATTCTAGCTCGTTACTCATTTTAAAATAGAAGTTAACTACACTAACTAACTATCCGACTTTCGTGCCAAGCTCCCACGTTCTCCACAACGTCCATTTCTGGTCAATCGTGTGCGAAATGCCCGTGGAATATTCCTTGTTACCGTTGCCAAGACCAATTCACGTTTATTACTCCTGCGAAGTAATACAAAAATCAAATAAACAATCGTCAGTATGAGGATCCTTAAAGTGATCCATGATCCTGATCCTGAAGCTCTTCTGAGGATCACCACCTGTCACAGAAGTAAGGATCATTAATTAGGATAACGAATAAGGATCACTAATTGTTAGAAAATCCTCCCCTAACAATTGCCCCCAAAATATAAGGAGTAATTTGTAAAATAAGCGAGTTATATTTTCTTGATCTTATCCGCAACTAACTAACGGATATATAGCCGTTGATATCGAACTAGCCGTTGCAACCGTGACGTCACAGAAGTGACAACCCTGCACGATCATGATTATAAATAGGAGATAGAGATAGGATCAAATGCATTTAAATCCGACTATGTTTTTCTTTATATTCTCAGTCGAAGATCAATCAGGTATCTCTTTCTTTCTTTATCCCTCTCTTACTCTGTTTTTCTTTCTTTACCACCATCGCTTTGAGAATGATGCTCCGAAGTTCACCGGGCAAGGATCACAAGAAGGATAGCCCTTTGAAGAGTCAAAAGATCATCAAAGACTCGGCGAATGAGAGGTGTTGCTTTAACGACGCACAAATAGATAAAATTCGTCACTGTTTTCCGGCGAATGCCTTTTTCAAACCCTTCGATCCCACTATCCTGAGCGACTATGTTTCAGAAACGTGGGTTGCCTTTCCAGTTACTCCATTCGCCATAGGATACACCTATCCTTTCCCAGAACTTACACAATCCTTCTTTTCCCTTACCGGCATCTCTTACATCCAAGCCATGCTGATGATTTGGAGGGTTTTGTACACCCTGGAGAGGATCATCGAACAGGAAGGCATTGACTTAGGCATGTCAGAGCTGACACAATTGTATGATCTTACTACTTTTGGTTCCCATCGCTATTTGTTTAAACGTAAACCCGTCGGAGAACACCCCCTTCTTAAAGTCACCAAGAATGACACAAATTGGAAACGTCGCTTCTTCTTTGTCAGGAGGGATACCCTTCCAAACGGAGAGGATCTACCAAAGACCTGGTCCACCCATGGTAGGCCAGAGGATCCTGAGAAGGATCACCAGGTAGTCTTGTTTTGGTATAAGGATTACTGACCTCTTTTGTCTTGTGTTATGCAGCTATTTCCGTCTCACACATCATCACATCACCTGCAACCAAGGATAGGCTTGCTGCTTTTTGGAAGCTTGATCCTGAAACAAGGACATTTAAGATAGACACCCAAGACTCACAGGAAGTATCCTCAGGTTCCATTACCATGTCAAGTAAGTATCCTGCCTTTTACATAGTTCGAATATTAAAATAAATAAGTGAATTGAAATAGGATAAGGATACTTATCTTGCTATGAATGTGTAGGTGCTGGAAAATCTGCCAAGCCTGTATCCCAATTCAACACGGCTGACCTTGATCTTGTTCGATCCAGGAAGAAGAGGTCCACTACCAGTCCCAACATCTCTATTCCCAAGGCACCCACTAAAGGAAAGGGTGGCAAAAAGAGAAAGACCTCCGAGGGTGAGAATTTGCAAGGTCTGCCTCTGATCCGTCACCAATTCCTGGAGTACTTCAATGATGTAAGGATCACCGTATCTGCCTGTATATCCTGCTGGCATATCCTTCTGATTTGAGGATCACTCGGTCCTGACCTTATCTTTCATCTCCTTTGCAGAAATTCGCTGAGATTGAGGATTATGTGGGGAATGTCGAGGAGCAGGACAAGAAGATTGCTGACCTCCAACAGGTTGCCGTGCTCAAGGACCTTGCACTTGCTGATCTTCGGAAGGAACTTCAAGATGAGAAGACTAAGACGGCTAAACTTCTGATCGACCTGGAGTATGAAAAGCATGACCTCATAGAAGGTGCAAAGGTTTCTGCTGCCATCACAATGTATCAGACAAAATTGAAGATGGCCCAGGAAGCTCAAGATCCTAACTTTGACAAAGGCAGCTGGGATGTTGAGGGCTGGAAAGCAAGGTTGGCCGATCTTGAGGATGATGAGGAAGAGGCTACTGAGGTCTTGGCGATTGAGGCAAGTGGCAGTGGGAAGGATCTGATGAAGGATACCACAGCGGGAGGAGAAGAGGATGCAGCAAAGGTGTAGGCTGCACAATTGGGCGATGATGGACATTCCTAGACGCAGCCGGAGCCCAATTTTTTAGTTTGATGGTAGTTTTTTTGTGGTTGTGATGTTGAACAATTTAATGGGTTGTAATGAACAATAGTTTCTAGGATTAAGGATCATGTATGATCCTTTGGACAATAGGCAGAATTGCAATTGGTGGAGGGATCCTCTGTTTGGGGGATGAAGCCATTGTGATCCTGACGCCTTTATGTTCCTGCACTATCTTTGAACTTATTATCATGGACACCCTTTACCTACCCCAGCGGACGGGCCACGTTTTGCTGGTAGATGCTCGGGTAGGTAATTTTGACAACCTTTTAAGGGTTAATCCTTTGTTAATAAATAAAATCTTAACCTTTTGTCGCTTATCTTGTGTTGTTATCCTTTTTAATATGTTACTTTCCAACTGTTGTAATGTTCATTTCGTTTATACTTATCAATCCTTGAAAAATTAAAAAAGATATCCAAAAAGTTTAGGATATGATCACGGACCACATATCCCATAACTGATAAGTTCTAAAAAGTGATATAGTTTAGGAATTCCAAGTTCAGTTGTCAAGTATAAGGGTTATTTAAATGAATAATGAATAAAATCAAAAGAGTTAAGGATCATACCTGAGGATCCAAGTTAGGATCCTAACCATAATAAGGATAACTATAAGATGTTAAACCTTAGAGTGAAGTAAGGATCAAGGATCCCTAGTTGCCTATCTTCAAGAACCTGAAATAGAGCATAACTTGGGACTAAGCCAATATAAGAAAAGAGTTAGCGGCTGGGGACAAGCCCAAGGATAACTGGGGACAAGCCCAAGGATAACTGGGGACAAGCCCAAGGATAACTGGGGACAAGCCCAAGGATCGTATGTAAACTGGAGTATGGCCCTAACTGGCGACTATCCAAACTTAGTGACATGAAAATGCCAAAACCTTAGCTAACGTGAAAACGTTAGAAACCTTAGCTAACGTGAAAACGTTAGAAACCTTAGGAACGGATGTATGGTACGTCTACCATTATACGTAGGATCCTAGGCATAGCCAGTACAATGGAATTATCAGCCCCTGAAACGAGTACTGGTCCCACTGCCTTGAACTATACCAGGATCATCATGCGCTACAGGCGGAACTGGGGTCAAGCCCAAATAACTGGGGTTAAACCCAAGGAACGGATTGTTTCTGCGGATAACCAATGTTGTGCTAAGGATACCTGAACTTTCAAAACTCAAACTCACGTGAGAGATGGATAAAGGATACATGATCCTTATCCTTATATGAGGAAATAAAGAAATAAAATAGTTAAAGTTTAGGATATTACCTAAGTAAGGATCACTGATACTTTAAGGATCATTTATGGATACCCCTATCGTGAGGATCATCTGCGCCATGAGGATCATGCTCACACGAAATATTTCTTCAAGTGGACAGCATTCCAAGATCTTGGTAGCAAATCACCTTCCATGGTTAACAATCTATATGCCCCCTTTCCTGCTTCAGCTTCAATCAAATAAGGACCTTCCCATTTTGGAGCTAATTTTCCATCAGCAGGATTAGTGGCATTCTGAAATGCTTTCCTTAATACCATATCTCCAACTTGAAACCTCCTGATCCTGACATTTTTGTTGTAAGCACCAGCCATTCTCTGTTGATAACTGGCCATCCTTATCCTAGCCATATCCCTGATTTCTTCAATAGTATCCAGGTCTTGGGCCAAGTTCTCATCATTCTCCTCAGGATCACGGGTACTTGTTCTAGCAGTTGGAACCACCATTTCTGTTGGGATCACTGACTCTGCCCCAAATACCAAAGAGAATGGTGTTTGACCAGTAGCATTCTTAGGGGTTGTCCTATCAGCCCAAAGCACATAGGGTAGTTCTTCTGCCCATTTCCCTTTCTTGGATCCAAGCTTCTTCTTCAAATTGTTGATGATGATCTTGTTAGATGATTCTGCTTGACCATTAGCTTGTGGGTGGACTGGTGTTGATGTTATCATCTTAATCCCCCAGCTGTCACAAAAGTTAGTGGTTCTGCCCCCAATAAATTGGGAACTATTATCACATATAATCTCAGAAGGAATTCCAAATCTAGTTATAATATTTCTTTTAATGAAGGATATAACTTCCTTTTCTCTGACTTGGGCAAAAGCTTCAGCCTCTATCCACTTGGAGAAGTAATCAGTCATAGCTAGCATGAATACTTTTCCACCAGGTGCCTTAGGGAGCTTACCAACTATATCCATACCCCATCTCATAAATGGCCAAGAGGAGGATATAGGATGCAATAATTCAGCTGGTTGATGAAGGATATTGCTGTGCCTCTGACAAGGATCACATCTCTTAGCATACTCCACAGCATCTCTCTTCATGGTTGGCCAGTAGTATCCTGTCCTCAGGATCCTTGAGAATAATGCCCTGCCCCCAGTGTGGTTTCCACAATCTCCTTCATGGAAGTCTTTTAAAACTTCTTGGATTTCAGGATCCTCAATGCATCTCAAGTATGGTCCTGCAAGAGATCGTCTATACAACATATTATTTAAAATTGTGAATTGAGATACCTTAATTTTGAAAGCCCTAGGGTTTTCTCCTGTAGGAATCTCTCCATGTTGTAAGTATCTCATAATTGGTGAGATCCATGATCCTGATCCTGAATGGGATTGAGTATCCTCACTAGGGATAATTGCAGAATCATTCCCTGTCTCCATAACCACATGATCCTCGATAGCCGGGGTCAGGATATGGATAATAGGGATCTTGATATCCTCCGGGATCTTCAAGGATGATCCTAAGTTAGCCAATGCATCAGCTTCTGTATTCTCTTCCCTTGGTACCTGTGTCAAACTAAAGGAAACAAAAGAGAGTGCCAAACTTTTGACTATCTCTAAATATTTGGTTAGCTTTTCACCTTTAACAGCATAGGATCCATTAAAGTGGTTTGTAATTAGTAATGAATCTACATGTACCTCAAGATACCTGATCCCCATATGCTTGGCTATTTGCAAACCAGCAATCAAGGCTTCATATTCAGCCTCATTGTTAGTGGTTTGGAACTCACAAGCTATAGAGTGGGGTATTATGTCCCCCTGTGGCGATTTTAGTAGTATTCCAAGCCCTGTGCCTTTGACGTTTGAGGATCCATCAGTGTAGAGTATCCAAGGATCCTTGGTCTCCTCTAGCTGCTGGACTTCTAACTCAGCTTCTTCTTGTAAGTCACTACTGAAATCAGCCACAAAGTCGGCTAATGCTTGGGATTTGATGGCTGTTCTAGGCTCATATCTTATATCATAGGCACTAAGCTTCACTGCCCACTTAGCCATCCTTCCTGACATCTCTGGTTTCCTTGATGATCCTTAACAAGGACCGCACTTACTGCTTTTGAGGATACTGCAAGATATAAGGATAGCACATCGCCTTTTTCTGGTTTCATCAAGGCTGGGGCTGAGGATAGGTAGTCTTTGAGGGCTCTTAAAGCATTTTCATGCTTCTCAGTCCACTCAAATTTCTTGTTCTTCCTTAGGATATCATAGAATTCTTTGCACTTCTCTGAGGATTTGGATATGAATCTGTTCAAAGCTGCTATCCTGCCTGTTAGCCTTTGAACATCCTTGGTATTGGCCGGAGATTTGATGTTCACTATAGCTTTGATCTGTTCCGGACTAGCTTCAATGCCTCTCTTTGTCACCATATATCCTAAGAATTTACCTGCTTTAACACCAAAGTGACATTTTGAAGGATTGAGCTTCATATTATATTTATCAAGGATATTGAATGCTTCCTCCAAGTCTCTTAGGTGATCCTCAGCTTTTAAGGATTTTACCACCATATCATCTATGTAAACCTCCATAGTTTGTCCAATCTGATCCTTGAACATCATATTCACCAGCCTTTGATATGTTGCACGTGCATTTCTTAGTCCGAATGGCATAGCAATATAGCAGTATATACCAGTTGGAGTCATGAATGTTGTATCCTCTTGATCGGATGGTTCCATTTGGATTTGTTGGAATCCAGATGAAGCATCCATAAAAGTTAACAGTTCATGACCCGCAGTTGCATCCACCATGGAGTCAATGTGGGGTAATGGGAAAGGATCCTTAGGACATGCCTTATTTAAATCGGTAAAATCGACACATACCCTCCACTTTCCGTTTTTCTTTTGAACAACAACCACATTGGCCAACCATCTTGGATACTTGACCTCTCTAATCATACCTGCCCGGAGCAATTTCTCTACCTCTTCCTGGATAATGGCATTCCTTTCCGGTGCAAACTTTCTTCTCCTTTGGTGGATTGGTTTGAAGGACATGTCAATGCCGAGTTTGTGAGTGATTACATCTTTGGATATACCAGTCATGTCTTCGTGTTTCCATGCAAAGGTAGTCTTTCTCCTTTTAAGGAAGGATACGAGGTCTTCTTTCATTTTACCAAGGATTCCTGATCCAATATAGATTTTGGATTCAGGATCATCGGGATCCATGAGGATTTCTACCACATCCTGCTCTCTTGCCTCCAAGACGTCCCTTGGAGGATACCTTGATTGCTATTGCTCCCTTGACTTCGAGGCTGGTTTCATCGATGAAGTGTAGCAATTCTTAGCCTCCTGCTGATCGCTGTCAATCTTGACTATTCCCCAAGGACTAGGGAGCTTCACGCATTGATGGTAAGTAGATGGGACTGCCTTCATATCGTGTATCCAGGGCCTGCCAAGGATAATATTACAACAAGATAAACAGTCAATAACAAAATTTTTTGATAAGAGTGTAGGCCTTCGATGTATATGGGGAGTTTAATGTCCCCCAGGGTGTTCTTGGTTTCGCCACTAAATCCCACAAGCACGAAGGATCTTGGTATGATATCTGATTCAGGAATTCCCATCTTCTTTAGAACATCAAGCTGGATAATGTTCACTGAGCTTCCTCCGTCTATAAGGATCCTGCGGACAAAATGGTTAGAAATGAAAAGAGTAATAACTAAACCATCGTGATGAGGATCCTGGATATCGACACGATCATCCTCATCAAAGGTTATGACTTTTCCTTCGGAGACACTTGATGTTCGAACTGGTCTTTCTCCATTATCCATTTTAGTTTCCTTTGCATGCCTTTTAGCCGCTGAGAAGGATGTGCCACAAATGTCTGATCCTCCAGAAATAAAGTTTATCACTTGTGCATCTGCTGGAGGGGCTGGAGCCTTCTCAGGGATCCTTTCAGGATCCTGAGTCCTTGACTTTTTCCTACCCAACAACTCTTTCAGATGCCCCTTGCTCAACAAGTATCCAATTTCCTTCCTTAGTGCAATGCATTCTTCTGTGATGTGCCCAAAATCTTCATGGTATGCACACCACTTTGATTTATCCTTAGTTGCAGCTGGCCTATCATTTTTTCTGGGCCATCTAGCTTTATCACCTAGATTCTGCATCGCAAGGATTAGTTCATTGTTATCAACAGAAAAACAATATTCAGAAATTGGAGGATAATCCTCATCATCCTCTTCTTGATCAATAGAATGCACGTTCTGATTATCAGATCTGTTGTAGGATCTAAACTTGTTGTTCCTGAATGAGGATCCTTGCTTATCTTGCTTTGAGGATCCTGCTAACCTCTCCTGGATCCTCTTGTCATCCTCTAGCCGAATGAACCTAAGTGCTCGGGTTCTTACCTTATCTTGCTTTGAGGATCCTGCTAACAAGATCATCATAGAACGACGACTCCCTAAGCAATCCCATTTTAAAGGCCTTAACAGCCGTGGCTATATCTAAGTTGGGAATGTCTAAGGATTCTTTACTGAATTTGGTAATGTAATCCCTTAATGATTCATTATGACCCTGGGTTATCCTATATAGATCACTAGTTAATCGTTCAAATTTCCTACTACAAGAAAACTGATTATTAAATAGATTAACTAGATTAGCAAATGAGGTAATAGAGTAGGGGGGAAGACTTAGCAGCCATTTGAGAGCTGATCCAGTAAGAGTGGATCCGAATCCTTTGCACAGGCATGCTTCCTTTAACCTTTCTGGGATTGGATTGATTTCCATCCTCTCCCTGTATTGTGCTATGTGTTCTTCAGGATCCGTCGAACCATCATACAACTTCATTGTTGGCACATGGAACCTCTTGGGTATCTCAGCATCACAGATTGGTGGTGCAAAACGAGATATCTTGTGGCTCCCATCTGCAATCTCTGGGATAGGTTTGACCACTCCCGGAACACTTGATATCATATCCTTTAGCTTTTGCAATTCTCTGGCCATGGCATGATTGATACCAGGATCCTGCATAAGACCATGGTTAGTAGCACAAGAATTATTAAAAGTGTTACCTCCCATTGGATTCAAGTTAGGAAGGATGGATGTTAATCCATATTGTTGGGGCTCTGGAATGATCGAGGGACCAGTAGAAGCATTGGTCTGCATTGGAATAAAATCTCCCTGATGGACATCTGAACTTCCTGTTTGCAAACTTCTCAAGGATCCTGACATCTGGAAGGATCCCTGAAATTGGGACGGTCCTGGAGCAAAGGAGGATCCTTGAACCTGGGATGATCCTGGAACAAAGGAGGATCCTTGAACCTGGGATGATCCTGGAACAAAGGAGGATCCTTGAACCTGGGATGATCCTGGAACAAAGGAGGATCCTTGAATCTGGGATGATCCTGGAACATAGGAGGATCCTTGAATCTGCTGCATTCCTGAATATCCTCCTGAATTCGTGAGGGATCCCATATGCTGAGGATAGGATCCCGCTGGCTGGAAATATGAACCTGATGCCTGGGTCACTGTTGTTGTTCCGTAATGCACTCCTTTCGGTCCACCCACATATTGAACGTCTGGAATCACTGATGGCTGGGAAGTAATCACCGGAGTATCAAAATTCAAGGATTTCGGCACCAGTGGGGAATGATCCTCTGCCGTTGTCTTTTGTTTCTTGAGATCTCCGATTTCTTTGAGAATCCTTTCATTGGTCTTGTCCTGCTGCCGTATCTGATCCTTCATCTGCAAAATAAAGTAAACATGTCACTAGTAGTGGGAGTGTAAGAAGCAGAAGAAGTTGGAGGTTTTGAGAAAATGGGAGTCGGTTTCTTCGCAGCATTCTCAGCATTCTTCTGGGATCCAGAAGGTGGTGGAGGCAAAGGGGGAACGCCTTGTGAAGAAGTGAATGAGGGCATCAAATTTGAAGCATTCTTCGCTGAGGAAGCCATTCCTTGGTTGTAGTGAACTGAAATGAGCACAGAAATGCAAATTTTTCTAAGGATGAAGCACCAATAGCCCCACGGTGGGCGCCAAACTGTTTTGGTCAAAAAATCTGTTGAGGATATTGCAACCAAACTCTCTGTTACGGGGTATGATGCTTGAAATGTAGAACAATGACAAGGATCACTTTAATGTAAATTGCACAAACGACACAAGGATTTATACGGGGAAAAAGCCCTTGATCAAGAGTTGATCTCCGGCACAAAAAACCCCGGGTGATGGAAACTACCGATCACCAAGCTCAAATAAATCAATAAACGTTTACAACTTCGGATAGTAACGAGCTAGGTACAAGGATCACTATCGTGTAATGTGTAAAAGTGAATGAATGTTCGTCGAGAGCTTCAAGTGTGCGAGTATGAGAGTGTGTGTAGCTGTAAAATGACTAAGTGTTCTAATTCTAGCTCGTTACTCCTTTTAAAATAGAAGTTAACTACACTAACTAACTATCCGACTTTCGTGCCAAGCTCCCACGTTCTCCACAACGTCCATTTCTGGTCAATCGTGTGCGAAATGCCCGTGGAATATTCCTTGTTACCGTTGCCAAGACCAAGTCACGTTTATTACTCCTGCGAAGTAATACAAAAATCAAATAAACAATCGTCAGTATGAGGATCCTTAAAGTGATCCATGATCCTGAAGCTCTTTTGAGGATCACCACCTGTCACAGAAGTAAGGATCATTAATTAGGATAACGAATAAGGATCACTAATTGTTAGAAAATCCTCCCCTAACAATATCGTACTCATTCCTAAGGAGGAAACCCAATAAATTTGAGACAACTCCTTGAAAAAGCCTTATCTCACCTCTGGAACCTAACGAAGAAAAATGTTATTTTGTACATTTGCATTATGTAGTAATAATCTTTTATGTCAGCAATAATTGCCTTTTCATTAATTAGTATATTTGATGATGGAATATATAAATTGATCGGTTACTAAAGGAGTTACCGTTTTGGCCCGAACTTAAAAGTTTGCCATTTATGAAAATGGTCCAAACAAGTTCCGATAAACAGATTTAACTCAGCAAGCCCAGTTGCCTAAAATCATCCTCATAAACCATCCAAATACCAAACAAACCACCTGTTTCAAACTAGATTAGATTGTGTTACAGAAGTCAGAAGGCTTTACTGAAAATTCTAGGGAGGAGGGGGCGCCCTTCGGTGAGGCATCGGGGAAGAATTTTGCCGATCGGCAAATCGCCGCCGGCTCCGTTTTTGTATATAGTGGACCAAAATCTAATAGAGTGGTATATATAAAACTATAAATTTAATTTATATTTAAGTATATATGTATGTGTAATGTGTTGTATATATGTATAATTTATATTTGTGTATATATATGTGTGTATATGCATGTTTATATATGTATATGTTTATATATACTAATTAAAAATAATAATTCGAGCCGAACCGAACCGAGCTGAGCGGACCTTTGCTCATGCTTGGTTCGTTTAACCGAACCGAGCAGAGCGGCCCGTTTACAACCGAGCAGAGCGACGAACGGCGAACGCTTTGAACAACCCTAAATCAATCACACATTTATTTATTTATTTTTTTAAAGAAAAAATAGTTTGGATGAAGCACACCTAGTGATTGAGTGCAAAATAGTTTATCACTCCATGTGAATTTGAGCACCCTTTCACCTTAACAAAATTTTCAGTTTGAAAAAAAAAAAAAAACTAAAAACTAAAATAACTTTTGTCCTAAACTTCATGATTCCACATGCAGTACAATCTCAGAGCTCTAGTACAAAATTGTGTAAGACCTGCAGTAGTGGGGAGCTATATGTTCCAAAAAAAAACAATTATAGCGCCCAATGGCGCCATCCACACCGGGACGAGAGGCGGTATCGGGCCAAAAGAAGATGGCAGCGCCATCCATATCGCGGCGCCATGGAGGAGAAGCTTTTCAGCAAAAGATGGAGATAAATACAACAAAATTGATCACATTTCTTAAAACCCATTAAAGAATTCATGTAACAGGGGACTCACCATGTCTGAGCTGTGATTGAAGGTCTGGAAACGGCCGGAAAAAAAGAGGTTTTCTGTTTGTATGAAAATGAGGTTCAGAAATTTTAGGGTTTTGTTTTTGTTGGGCTTTGGGCTGGGCTCAAAAGGTTTTGTGGATTTATTGAGGGGCTGTTTGGTAGCCTCTAAATAGTCATTAAGAGGCTCTTAATGGAACCTTTAAGAATTTTACCAATGAGAAGGTAGAAGAATGTGACATGTGATGATTTACCATTCAGAGGTTACCTCTTAACCATTCAAACTTGAGGTTACCTCTTGTTCATTCAGAGGTTTTAAACCATTAAGAGGTAGTATCTGAATGGTCATTAAAAGGCTACCAAACAGCCCCTGAGCCAAGAAGCCCGTTTATAGGTTATTATAATTTGAGTTAATTAGTGTAAAGTTTTTTTATTTATTTTATTTTAACGTTTTATTTTATTTTATTGTAATGTTTTTTTATTTAATGAAATGGTTTTTAATTTTATAAAGTTAGAAATTAAATAAGAAACGAAAATTAATTAACCGAGTAATGACGATGTAGGGGCTTTATGAGTACTGGCTCTAGTGACATAACGCCCCAAAAACCCATGTGTGACGTGGCACGACACGTGTCGCATAACGCCCACAAAAGGGGTTTATGACTACGCATAACTTAATAGTCTACAATTTTTGTTAAATACTCTCATTTTTTCTCGAAGAAGTCCCAATTTAACTCAACAAAATTGTCTCAGCTGAAAAGTCTACAATTTTTTTAAAATACTCTCATTTGTCCCAATTTATATATGATAAATTTTAAACTGAATGAACAGTAGGTTCATTAGTTTATTATTAAATTAGAATTAGAATTAGAATTAGAATTAGAATTATTTAAAATTAGAATGGAAGAGATGAGCAATTGGTATCGGGTATAGGTACCGGTCTTAAATTTACCAAACCGGTGTATTTTCGGTACCGAACCGTACCATACTAGGTATATTCGGTACCGGTACCCACTTTTGGGGATTTCGGTAACGGTATTTTCGGTACCGGTTGGTACTGAGCTCATCAAATCCTGTAGCAACGCATCAATGGAAGTAATTGCACCGTTTAGATTACTTTTCATACACACAGTAAGTAAACTGTATTTCCTTTGAATGAGGTTTTATATACACAACAATTTATTTTGCTTTCTTTTTTGTCTTTTTCTGTAATTAATGAATTGTAGCATGTAAAATTAACTTGGATATTTAGAATATTGATGAGCAAATCGTATCAAATCCTGTAAACGAACCGGTATCGTATCGGTACCAAATTTACTATACCAAATCATTTTCGATACCAATTTGGTACCCACCTTTTGGCGTTTTCAGAATCGTTACTTTCGGTTCGACACCGGTCTAGCACCATACCTGTATTTATTGATTTTTACCTTCAAATACCATACCGTATTGTACCGAGCATTTTCGGTGCCGGTACCTAATTTCGATGATTTTCCGAATCGGTACTTTCGCTGCCGTTACCGGTACCGAGCTCATCCATATTTTAACGTTTTAGCACCGTAATAACTGAACTGAAAACAACCGAATTTCCAACGTGTAGGACGTGTGGGTCCTATTATTATATATTAGGTTATTTAAAATCGTTTTTTTATGACGAAGTGAGTATCATTACAACATCATTTTATTTATGTTTTGATATTCGGTATCTGTTTGCCGTTGCTGACACGCCTTTTGTAGTCATTGGGTCCCGCCGCAACGCGCGGGCGGAAAATAACTAGTTTAACTGAAAAATGAGAAAGTATGTTGGTGACAAAATTGTCGCAACTGATATTGACCATCTATGATTCTCTTTACCAATATTATGCATCAATTTAACTAATATTGTCTTCAAAAGATATCAAACTACAAACAAAAGTTCCAATTAAGTTGAAATAAAAGAAACAGGACCTTTGATAAAGACTTCAAGCAATAGCCTCAAACTGCTTCAACCTGTCACAGTTTGGTGTTTCTGGATGAGCATACCGCGAATGAAGTCGTTATATTTCAAGTCGACAACGATGAGAAAGGATCGAAACATATTCATGCTCGATTCTTTCTTCAAGTTTCACTCCTTCACTATTCAACGGATAGTCCCGCTCAAAGCTATGCAATTTAATATAAAATAGTAACCACCTTTTTATGTAGTATAAACACGATCATAACCGTAAGTCCTCGAAAGGTTATAACTTATAATCTGGCTCATTAGATGGCAAAAGTTCAACAAAAGGATCAAAAGAAGTGGTAGCAGTGGCGGACCCATAAAATATTTTCAAGGGGTGCGAATGATCGGTTTAACCAAATTTTCAAGGGCTGCGGGTGGGATTTTGCCCTACAAAATGCACTAATTTTTTTTCAAGGGGTGCGCCCGCTCACCCAACCCTTTACTAGGTCCGCCCCTGACTGGTAGTAATTGTAACATCAAAATTTCAACATACTTGATAGAGACCCCTAAATTTGGATGAAACAGACTTGTTTGATGACAGTAATTATACATATATAAGTAGTTATTTTAGACTAATGAACTTTAGTTGGTAACAGGGCCGTTCCAACGTTTTTGTGGACCCTAAGCGAACTGCGAAGTAGGAGCCCTAATTTCACCCATAAACGCTCCTCCAATCCTGATGGACCCGTCGCCATGGGTGATTATGATTACTTTTCTTCTAGTGATAGCCGATAGCCTAGAAATTTAAGCAGGTTGCGATGGGAAGTGAGACGATGATTGCGGCTATATTTTAGGGGCTTTAGGCCGCTGAATAATGATGATTAGGTCGATGGTTGTTGTTGTGTTGTAATAGCTGGAAATTTATGCGAAACGGGCTTTGAAACTGTGCTTTTTTTATGCTAAACAATATTTACTTTGAACTCCTTCAATAAAAAAGTAGTTTAGTTTTGAAATAAACGTATTTATTTGGGCCTAATACATATACTACATATAAAAACTTTCTAAAAACTTGGAGACCCTTATTTTTTGTGGCCCTAGGCCCGTGCCTAGGTTGGCAAGCCTATGGAGCCGGCCCTGGCTGGTAATGTGAATAGTGTGTACGTATAAGTCTTGTTTTTCACAAACAATTATGTTAAGATTTGTGAAATATGCATAACTAGTGTTTTGTATCAGTAATTGTCACTTTTAAGCTTAATTTGTTGGATTAAATATATATTGGACTTATAACACTTGTAGTAATTTGGTATAAGTGTTTACTTAAATGGTTAAAAAAACTAGTTGTCTAGTTTCTAATTGGAATTGTTGTATGAACTATAAAGTTAGTCCTGCAAAGTACTCGTTAAATGATATATTATAAGTATTGTGACTGTTGTCTGTATTCGAAAATCAAGTGACATCATGTATTTTCGAACAATGACACCAGTAAAAATAATAACTATGACAATATGTGGTTTATCACTCACACTTACAAGAAAAATATAATCATTCTTATTCGTTTCGTTTTTTATAAGATTAAATTTTTTTTTTTTCTAATTAGTTCTAGTTTTAGACCGTCCGTAGTGGGCGTGATTTTTTCAAAAAAAAAAAGCCGCCAAACACGCCCGAACACGCCAAGGCTCCACCCCCTTGGGCGTTTTTCGGCGTTATTTTCGAAAAAAAACTTCCCAGCGTGTTTTAAATCACGCCAAAATTGGAAATTGTTGGCCAATCAGATAACACCATGTGGGTTTAAAGAGATAGAGATGGAGATAGCCGGAATTTTTGCCGGTCAAACGAAGAAGTAGGGTTGGGAGGCGAGTGGTTTATTTAACATTGGCAAAATGGCAAATTAGGTCCCTGTGGTTTTGAACATTGGCAAAATGGCAAATTAGGCCCCTGTGGTTTTAGTTTTCAGTTTAAAAACTTAAATTTCAATAGTTTGGGGCAAATAAGTTTATTTTTTAATACTAGTATTGTAATTTTTTTTTTATTTCATGAAATATTATTAGTTTTTAATTTAAAAAAATAATAATTGTGTAATGATTGTTTGGGGCATTATTCCACTACGCCTCTTTTGTAAAAACGTCCAATAATGCTCCCTTGGCACATAGCTGAAAACGCCCAAAAGTAGGGGCATTATTCACTAAACCACTACACATAGTGTTAGTCGCGTGTTCAATCCTCTACCACTATATTTTTTTAACACATGTATTACCTTTTTCCTATATGTTCGCTTTGAAATTTTTTATAAGACTATGATTCCTTTTTGTTCATTTGTTTATTTTTTATTTTGGTTTTTTTGCATATTTCTCTTTAAAAAACTTTGAAATAGCATATATACCCAAGCCAAAAATTAAATTGCATATTTCCCCTCTATTAACTAGTAAAATTACAAATTTACCCATTTTGAGTTAATTTATTAAAATTAAATTATAGAAAGACTTTTTTACCCTTCATTTTACTTTAATAAAAACAATAATAAAATAAAGTTACTGTGTGTGACAATTGTGGGACATGTAATTTAGATACATCTTTTCTATTGCTGTTCAAGCGATAAATTCTCATTTTCACCGTACGATGCACGCATATACATTGTTAAAGTCTGCAATCACTTCATAAGTCAAAATGTAAATGGCATGCATATGGTGTTCTCAAATGACCCACTTCAAGCTAAAAAAAAAGACTACAATCATTACTGTGACTTTTTCCCTAACAAAAACTTCATTAATTCAAACAGGAGCAATTACTTTTTTCCTAAGGATTTATTGGAGGATTTATTGCTTTCATGTTTGTGTCTTGCATTGTGCCACCAACACCTGACGGGTTTTTTAGCAGGGCCGTCTCGGAGAATCCCTAAGAATTTTTAGGCCCTGTGCGAGTAGGAAAATTGAGCCCATAAATATAAACTTGTGTGTATATAAAATCAGTATTAGGACGATGGTTGTAGTAACAATAAACAATTAAAAAAAGTTGTAGCAAAATGATCTATGTTAAATAGTTAGACGAATCATGAGTTCTCTATTTGTATTCTATCGATGAATAAGTTGCCAGGATCTGACGACATTTTCTACATCTCAAAGTCCACCACAAACAACCAAAATTTTAATATGCACATCACATGTTTCAATCCAAATATAGGGTTTGATTGTTATCTAAAAATCGGTATGAAGAGCACAATCAATTTCAGGATTGATAAAAATTTTTATCAGTTATCACAACTATTCATGTTCCTAGAGTGAGTACATAGCTCAAATTAGCATTGATTGAAAACAATCAGTCTATGTTTTATGTTACAAATAAACTATTACACCTAACATTAATCTTAATAACATCTAGACAAGCAAAAATAACTAACACTTAAATCCTTACAACAAAAAGAACTATAATATGTGTAAACATATCCAAATCTATTATATATAATAAATGAAAGTTATTTGGGCCACGTGTCACTTGATTAGGGCATCCTCAGTTCTCTTTTCCCGCCCAACAGTGCCATCCCCTTTTCCTTATATAACCTCTCTTCTCACTTCTGATCTTTGTTTACAAACGCCTAGGGTTCTTTCTCTCTCTATATTCAGGTGATTCAAATTCAAATTTCACAAACCCTGCAAATTATTGAGATAATTCTTTCCATCCAAACCTTAATCTTCTTCAGACGCCACCATAAAATCTTCTTTTGTTCATCGATTACTTCATCAAAAGGTTTGTTCTTTTTTTTAGTTGAAATACTTTCATGATTTCCTCTTATTTACACTAATCCTAATTTCTACTCGTAATCTAATCATATGGTTCCAGGGTTGTTGTCATCAAAGTTGAAATCCGCTTAGCTGCGGATAGACTTCTGCCATAAGCTGGTATGTTTGAATATGTTTTGAAATAAGCGTTTTTTTCTAGATGGTGATGATATGAGTATAACATCTGTTGATTATTGATGTTTAAGTATGTTCAGCCATTATTCTTTCTGAAATTAGAGTTTCATTTCCAGTTCTCGAGGTATTATCTGTTTGTAACAGCAGTGGTTCAGCATCTACAGTGGATTCAACATCAGGTGTTTGCTATTATTGTTTGATGTTGTTTGCTATTATTGTCTGATGTTGTTTGCTATTGTTTTTTGATGTTGTTTGCTATTGTTGTTTGCAGTTGAAGATATCTTAATTAAGGTAATAATTGTATTACATCCTGTTGAAAATTAGAATTGATAAATTTAGGGAAAGTGAGGTTGAAAGTTAATAACCCAACAGTGGAGCATTTCATTCTACAGGTTCCATAAATTAAGGGTATTCTCATATAATGATGATGATTGTTCCACGGTTGTTTCCAGTATTATTGTTCCAACATCGTTTAAAGTATGCGTTTTTTGCTACTCTGATTTTCAATTTTGAGTTTTTTATTTTGAAGTGATATACTCTAATTCTCGGTTTATATTTCAGTCTAATCACAGTTGTTTGAAATTCATACAATCTGCTGCGGGTTATTATAGGTTTGTATTCAAAGAAGCATAAAGTTTAATTAAACACAAAGAAAGATTATTAAATTTATAGTTAAAATAATTTTTGCTTATGTCTAAATAATGATGATGATTATAATTGACTTGTGCAGAAGATGATGATGTAGAACCCACAGTAGTTCCTACTAAACGCAAGAAAGGATCTGCTATTGTTGTAAGATAAGATTTTATGTTACTAGAGAGTCTAGAGTAATGGTGTTTCCTACCTTTTTTGTATTAAAAGAAACATAAAGTTTGTTTTAGAGGAGCTCTTTATGAACAAAGACTGATGAGGCCTATCCACTGTTGAAGACAAGGTCCTGTTAAAGACAAGCACTTTATGTACCTAGAGTTTGATTAATAAAAGGAAAACGACTGTTTAGTATCAGCAGTGGTTCAGCATCTACAACGGATTCAAATTTAGTATTTAATTATCAGTGGTTCTTATGTAACTTTAGTATTTCATTATGAGTTTGTTTCATGTTGTAAGAATCAGTGAATTCTCAGATAATAGATTGCTTTGCCGGATTAGATTATGTGTTAAATTATAGTTCTTTAAGTGATTGTTTCGTTTTCTTGAATTCTATGTAATTTTGTAAAGAAGTACAATAACAAACAGTGGTTTTAACATCTGTTTGCAATTTGGTCAATAGTTAATGGACACCCCTGTTAGGTTGAACAGTAGATGTTATTAACTTAAACATCTGTTCAGGAAAACGACTGTTTGCACTTTATGTACCTAGAGTTTGATTAATCAAAGGAAAACGACTGTTTAGTATCAGCAGTGGTTCAGCATCTACAACGGATTCAAATTTAGTATTTAATTATCAGTGGTTCTTATGTAACTTTAGTATTTCATTATGAGTTTGTTTCATGTTGTAAGAATCAGTGAATTCTTAGATAATAGATTGCTTTGCCCGATTAGATTATGTGTTAAATTATAGTTCTTTAAGTGTTTGTTTCGTTTTCTTGAATTCTATGTAATTTTGTAAAGAAGTACAATAACAAACAGTGGTTTTAACATCTGTTTGCAATTTGGTCAATAGCTAATGGAAACCCCTGTTAGGTTGAACAGTAGATGTTATTAACTTAAACATATGTTCAGGGTTAAACAGATGTTTGGGGTTTAACAGATGTGTGGCTCTAAACCAAATATCTGTTTAAGGTCAACATCTATTTGAGTATTGGTCCTGTTGTGAAATTTGTTTGACCCAACAGTGGTTTTAAACCACCAGATAAACATCTCTTTATGTGCAAATACATGTTTATGGTCAAACTTCTGTTTATGGGCAAACTTCTATTTAAGGCGAAACATATGTTTCTTCAAAATCTGTTGACCATTGACTGACCAAACATCAGTGTTTAAAAAACTGTTGGGTATCCACTGATAGGAAAAATAGCCACTGCTCACTTTTTTTATTGTTGGCATCTATTGATATTGACCATCAGTTGTTTTCCTAAAAAACAGCCACTGCTCACTTTTTTGTTATTGATGGTGTTAATTAGTGATAGATTGAAATTATCAAATAAAAACTAGAATTACAATGAAATTACCATTTTACCTCGTCTTTACATACCAATGAGGTAAGATTTCCTCCAACATTGTTTTGATCATACAATTTAAAAAATTCTTTATAACTATTTGTTGGAAATCAAATCAGTAATTAATGCTAATTTCTTGAGCTTTGGACATTTAAAACATGCAAAATGTGAATTTCAAACTCACGGTTTAAAAATTAGAAAAGTCATCATGACAATGACAGTTGCTTTCAAATCATCATCAGTAATTACTGATAATATCAGTAATTACAGAAAAGTCATAATGACAATTGACGTTCTCTCTCTTTTTTTTCCTACTTTGCATAACAATTCAAATTCAAATATTTAATATTTTAATAAAGGAGTATATAAGGATATAGGCGCTAATCTCCGATTACACTTCTTTGTTCGAATGCATCTTTCTGTTGACCATTGACTGACCAAACATCAGTGTTTAAAAAACTGTGGGGTATCCACTGATAGGAAAAATAGCCACTGCTCACTTTTTTTATTGTTGAGATCTATTGATATTGACCATCAGTGGTTTTCTTAAAAAACGGCTATTGCTCACTTTTTTGTTATTGATTGTTTTAGTTTAGTGATAGATTGAAATTATCAAATAAAAAGTAGAATTACAATAAAATTACCATTTTACCTCATCTTTACATACCAATGAGGTAAGATTTCAAACAACATTGTTTTGATCATAAAATTTAAAATTAAATTAAAAAATAAAAAAAATTCTTTATAACTATTTGTTGCAAATCAAATCAGTAATTAATGTTAATTTCTTGACAATAACAGTTGCTTTCAAATCATCATCAGTTATTACTGATAATATCAGTAATTACAGAAAAGTCATAATGACAATTGACGTTCTCTCTCTTTTTTTTCCTACTTTGCATAACAATTCAAATTCAAATATTTAATATTTAATATTTTAATAAAGGAGTATATAAAGATATAGGCGCTAATCTCCGATTACACTTCTTTGTTCGAATGCATATTTTTGTTGACCATTGACTGACCAAACATCAGTGTTTAAAAAACTGTGGGGTATCCACTGATAGGAAAAATAGCCACTGCTCACTTTTTTTATTGTTGAGATCTATTGATATTGACCATCAGTGGTTTTCCTAAAAAACGGCCATTGCTCACTTTTTTGTTATTGATTGTTTTAGTTTAGTGAGAGATTGAAATTATCAAATAAAAAGTAGAATTACAATAAAATTACCATTTTACCTCATCTTTACATACCAATGAGGTAAGATTTCAAACAACATTGTTTTGATCATACAATTTAAAACTAAATTAAAAAATTAAAAAATTTCTTTATAACTATTTGTTGCAAATCAAATCAGTAATTAATGTTAATTTCTTGACAATGACAGTTGCTTTCAAATCATCATCAGTTATTACTGATAATATCAGTAATTACAGAAAAGTCATAATGACAATTGACGTTCTCTCTCTTTTTTTTCCTACTTTGCATAACAATTCAAATTCAAATATTTAATATTTAATATTTTAATAAAGGAGTATATAAGGATATAGGCGCTAATCTCCGATTACACTTCTTTGTTCGAATGCATCTTTCTGTTGACCATTGACTGACCAAACATCAGTGTTTAAAAAACTGTGGGGTATCCACTGATAGGAAAAATAGCCACTGCTCACTTTTTTTATTGTTGAGATCTATTGATATTGACCATCAGTGGTTTTCCTAAAAAACGGCCATTGCTCACTTTTTTGTTATTGATTGTTTTAGTTTAGTGATAGATTGAAATTATCAAATAAAAAGTAGAATTACAATAAAATTACCATTTTACCTCATCTTTACATACCAATGAGGTAAGATTTCAAACAACATTGTTTTGATAATAAAATTTAAAATTAAATTAAAAAATAAAAAAATTTCTTTATAACTATTTGTTGCAAATCAAATCAGTAATTAATGTTAATTTCTTGAGCTTTGGACATTTAAAACATGCAAAATGTGAATTTCAAACTCACGGTTATTATGTTTTTAAAAATTAGAAAAGTCATCATGACAATGACAGTTGCTTTCAAATCATCATCAGTAACTACAGAAAAGTCATCATGAAAATTGACCTTCTCTCTTTTTTTTTCATACTTTGCATAACAATTCAAATATTTAATATTTTAATAAAGAGAGGATAAGGATATATACTACTGTGGATTACGTATAAACATCAGTTCCCAATAAACATCAGTTCCCAATAAATAAGATAATTTAATAATTATCAGTTCCCACATTCAAAATTGAAAATTCAAACCGTATATTCTAATCCTATAAATAAGATATAATTATCTACTATCAGATTCAAATCTCGCTCGCTCATATATGTGTGCGTATATCTCTCTCTCTCAAATGCATCTTTCTCGTGATTTAGGCGTTAATCTCCGATTACACTTCTTTGTTCGAATGTTTGTTGAACATGTTATCGTTCCAGTATCATTGTTCCAACATCGTCGTTTCAATGAAGATTCCCATCACAAGTCAACCTTTCAATATGGATGTTGCAGTATCATTGTTGCAACATCGTGAAAAGTTGCGTTGTTCGATTTTCGTTAAATCGAAAGTCAGGTTTTCTTGTGTCAGGTTTGTCATTGGGATTTCTTCTTTTATAGAAAGTATGGATAGATTCTTGCAATATCTTGAAAACTTAGATGTGCTACAACAGTTGAGAAGAGACCTTTGCATTTTAGGTTTGTTTCTTATTTGTGTTGTCAGTAATATAGAGTGCGGTGATAGAGACTTGCAGTTCTTGGCGATGCTGAAGTACATACATCTAGAGGTTCAGCAATGGATGGAGTTGAAACTAAAGTTTCTTAATTCTTGCTGTTATTCTTAGATTTGAACTTTAATACTGTTTAGTATGTCATGTAATTATTGGACTTTTAGTTTTAAGGTCATGAATAAATTAATAAATTTTATTTTATGAATCTATGTTGTATTTTTTTTATTATTTACTGTTTTAGTAAGATTTAAATTATGTTGATGTTGAATTGTGTCTGAACATCTGTTTGGTAAGACAACAGAGGTTTAATAGTGTCAATGCTTCTTCTCAAAGGGTTATGTTGCGGTTATAACAGCTGATCATGCTAAGGACTGTTATAGTTAACAACTGCTCTTTATAAAGACTGATGTTCTTAATGGTTGATGAGGCCTATCCACTGTTGAAGACAAA
>CM060407.1:12498484-12549374 GCA_030545235.1 Helianthus tuberosus
CGGAAAATCATTTTTGTAAATACCTTTGTGTTTTAAATTTATCTTAGTTTATTGATTTTAGGGGGAGTAAATCCAAAATTTGAAAATCCAAAAACATCGAAAAATTTCAAAAACACAAAAACAATAGAAAATCAAAAATGAGTTTCCTGGCGAGCAAAAGAGAAAATGATAGTACATCAGTGGTTTGTCCAAATCTCTTTAAACCCTTAAATGAAAAACGATAAGCAGCTATATATAAGATGTATCGGTAGGCTCACAATCATTTTAAAGTGTGCAGGGTGATATAAACTTAAATCGACTGAAGAACAGGTGGGAACCACTCATTGGCATATGGTCTTAGTACCGAAATTTCGTTTGAGAGATTGTCGAGGTTCTGAGATATTCGGTCTTTATGCTGCTTATCATCTGGGTATCATGGTTGTATTTTTTACCGAAAAATAACGGGGACGCAAGTCTAGATCTTCCATGATACCATACATACGTGTACATACTGCATTCGACCTCAATAAGTGATCAACAATCACATGTCCCAACAAATAAGTGATAAAATATCACATTTATCCGGGAGCCAAGTTCGTCTCTCTGCTGTACGAAAGTACTGACCTGTTCACGGACTTGCTCCTGTGCCCTCATGCATATGAAAATCAAGTTCCTCATCAATAAGTGATTCTATCACATAGGGCTTGTTTTCATATCAAAATAAGTGAGTTTCTCACATCATATACGGTCAAACAGATGATAATCGGTATACTCACCGGTAAGATGAACCCTCGTGCATACCTTGATACGGGAATGTGTCGTGATGTGGATGAACACCGGTCGGTAAGTATAAATCATACCTTAACGTATCCCCTCGCCATGATTACATCTGATAAGTTGAGCTTAAGTGGACAACAATACCGATAATTGTTATAGGATGCTTATCTTAATGTTAACTAATTGAACAACAAGAGCGTTTTGACGTGACCGTTCACTGATATGATTCTCTTACCCTCGAAACTCACAAAAAGAATGTCTGTAAATATTTATTTAATGCTTTCAGTTTCTGCATCTTTGTATATATCTATTTACTGCTTTCAGTCTTTACATTTGAAATATTCAAAAAGTCCAAAAAGATTTTAGGTGTGTTTTAATATAAACTTTCTAAAAGCCAAAAAGAGTTTATTTCTATTTTATTTTCGATCGTACGATGTTGGATCTCGAGTCTTCGTTACCTGAAACCTGATTGAAAACCAAAATCGACTAAATCTTCATAAACGGTCGAAATTTGCAAGTTTTGAAAGTTAAAAACTAAAATTGACAAATTTGTTAAACTTTCAAACTGTCGGAAGGTGTTTGATTAAATACGGTCATACGTGTGTCATTTGTTTATACTAACTATATTCCAAGCAGTTGTTCTCATTACGCGTTTAGCTTTCTTGCATGTGCAGATGCTAAAGGCAAGGAGAACATGGTCGATGACAAGCTTCGGAATGAAGACACGACGTGAAGGCACTCAAATGATGAAGATGATCGAGTTGCCGCTGACCATCATCAACACCACAAGGATCTCAAGCATTGAAGATCAAGTCATTCACGAGCATAACTCAAGGGGGAGCTTGTGTTAAGGGGGAGTTTGTCGACACACTTCCTACATGAAACGGGGAGTTTGTTGGTACACTTTCTGCTTTCAAGACGTGAAGACTTTAAAGATCCTCCGACATTGAAGACTTGAAAGGACGTTAAAGACTTGAAGACACGAAGATCGAGACAAAGCTACAGCCAAGGGGGAGTTTGTTGGTGCACTTGTGTCTGTACTTTGTCTGTATTTTGTCATGATACAAAACGATGTCTTGTGTTAGTCTGAGTTACGTCTTAGGTTTGTTTTTATGTGTGTTCGATGTAAGTTTGACCAAGTCAACCATCCTCCTGGTTTGACTTGGCCAAACAGTTAGCACATTGTTTGTAAGATGTTTGTGTCGAAGGATGAGTCATCGAAGGATTGTTTATATCCTTCGATGAGCTCGAAGGATAAACCTTCGATGGATATAGATGGACCTCGAAGGATATCATCCTTTGAGGTATATGTGGATCCTTCGATAGGTTTCAGATCGATAGATGATCCTTCGATCAGGCTATCTGATCCTTCGACCAGACGAGCTGTGATGGGTATATATACTCATGTAATGTGTTCACTTCACAAGTGTGTGAGATGTGAGTGAACTTAGTCTTGTAGAGAGCGTATTTTCAGTTGGGTCAAGGGCTGTAACCGTGTCCACTGAAATACAAGAGAAAACTTTGATATCTCGTGTGTCTACCTTTCTCTTTGTAGCTTGTGTTCTCATATAAACTACCGGTTTGCATTCTAGCTTGGATTCCGCACTTGCTAGTGTGTTAAACATAACAAGGATAAGGTTTGACCTCATCCTCCGAGGGACCTACAACGGTTCGGTTCGGTTCGGTTTTTGGGTAAAATCAAAACCGAAACCGAAATGTCGGTTTTTTGGTTTTAAAAACCGTTCGGTTTCGGTTTTTTTCGGTTTCGGTTTTTCGGTTTTTACGTCGGCTCGGTTCGGTTTTTCGGTTATTTCGGTTTTTGGAACAAAATTATGTAAGATTCAAAAAATAAAAAGTATAATTTATATTATAACAATCTTTTTATATGTTTACATTTAAGTTATTATAGTTCACCTCTTTAATTAGTATTGTTTACATAAACCTAACCTTCTAATATATTTTTATGTTTCTTCAAAGTTTTATTAAATTTAATTTTTATATTAAATTTTGTTATATCTTATAGGTAATAATAAATCATTTCAGTTATAATGTTTTTATTATAAACACTTCACATTCAAGAATAAAATTAACATTTTCTACTAGAATTGGGTTAAACACTTAAACAATTTAAACTTAAACATAAAAATATATGGATTGTAACTTATCGGTTCGGTTCGGTTTTTTTCGGTTATTTAAAACGTTTATCCGAAAACCGAACCGAAATTTTCGGTTATTAAAAATCCGAAAACCGAACCGTCGGTTTTTTTCGGTTTTTTCGGTTCGGTTATTCAGTTACGGTTCGGTTATTTCGGTTTTCTTGCTCACCCCTACTTGTAACTGGGCCGCATAATTCATTAAGTTCACATAAAAACGAACGGGCCGCACACTTAAATTGGTTATTAGTTTTGGGCTGCATACTGGGTTAGCGGGTTAATTGTGTTGGGCCATGGGCCGAAGTAACTTGGACACCACAATAAACTAAAACAAATCGCATACTCTTGAGTGGATCATTAACTTGTTAAAACGTACACCTTGTGAATACATGAATGATTGTACCAAACCTAATTGTTATGTGATTTGTGAAACATGAACTTACATATGACGTAAATGCTTGTTATAAGATGATGAGGATTGTTGAATGACTTCCTGTTACGGCGTGCATAACGATGTATGTTATGTTTGTATGCAATGTGTGAAACGTGTATGTCGAATACGTGATTTTGTGTACATGAAACTGACTATATTTGGTAACCACGGTAGGGTATGGTTGACCAACTTGGAACGGGTAATATGATATAACATACCGAGCAATCTAAGGTGAGTTCATCTCTCTTGAGCATGCGTCCCGGTGGTTGGGACAGTCTTTGGGTATCCCTGGGAGGGATTGGTTTTGGGTAAATCATGGGTATTCCTGCGAGGAATACGTCTTTTGGATAAATCTGGAATGTTGGATAATATACTCTTCCTATCACCTTTAAAGTCCCTCCGTGTTGTTTGGTTACCTGAGAGGTAACAAGGTATTAGTTAGTAGTGCTACTTAGGTTTGGCAACCTCACCCCATACCTGGGAGGACGGGTGTTGAACTAATGACCTAGTCATGACCAATGCTTTGATAGGAGCATTGGAGAAAGGGCAATGTAAATCAGGAGCCGTCTTGTACTCGGGGTATTATCAACATTAAATTCAATGGATTAACTAAACACTTGGTAACTAACGTTTTCGTAAAACTATGAATTCACCAGCGTTGTCTGATACACTTGTTGGTTTTCATTTAAACTCGTTGATGGTAATTTTCATTAATAATGGAGGATTTTATTTTGAAACTTGTAGGGGTTCAATGTAATTAGTTGGCTCGTTGTTGGTGCGTCACACGTCTAACAAGGACATTCCCTAGGTGGTATTTTGGGGGTGTGACAGATTCCGTCTAATTTGAAAAGAAAATAGTTTCCTCTCGCCCTGTGTTTTGCCATGTAAAGTTGGTTTGTTTCTAAAAGAATCAGTTTTTACCAGTGACCAACTGTTACGTCGTCTATGGTAAAATAAATCACTTATGTAAATTTATGAAGACAATATAAAATTAAATAATTTATAATTTTATATCCTTAAACCCGTGTAGTACACGGGTCTAATAATCTAGTATATAAAAGATAAGGGTCCCATAAATAATGTCAAACGGTGCTACAAGAGAGGATAGAAGAAACATGTTAGCTATAATATCATCAAGGGAGCGCTTTCATAATGAAATATTGTACGTATTGGCATTGCTCATTGAGATGTATTGTCATTGTGTGTCGATTTTTGTTTATGGGAATAACCCTCTTCAATTTCCAAGTAAGTCTGCAAGACACTCGCCGCTAGGCGCTAGCATGGAATTGCGTAACTCGGGAGGTTGGTATTGTATAGCCATATGGTTTGTTCATTACGGGCATATAATTGCTAAGTAATTGTGATAATAATCACTGTTCCAAAAGAACCTCAGTGACACACGCCATCTCATTTAAATACTTTAAGCATATATTACAAAATTTTGCTCCAATCGATTCCGATAACCCATTTGTTTGATGTATTTGAAATGAGTTCCACCTTGCACAAAAATTCATTCTTCATTCTTTTATAAGGTAGGGGAGATAGTTACACCACTCACTTTTATCTACAATGCTTCATTAACCTAGCATGTCTTGTTGCTTAAAAAATTTACATACGATTCAAGTTAATCTGCATGTTTTATCTATGTTTAAGTCATCTACTGTACAAACATATTTTCGCATAAATTTTTATCAACAAACAAATCTTCGCTATACATATCCATATTCTTGTGTGGACAATAAACATCAATCTAAACGTTAGGGAGTTGTATAATTTACTTAAAAAAACCCAAAAAAAAAAAATCATACAACCACGACGAAGAAGAGGGACGAGAGATGTAGTTAGAAAAGAGGGAGGCAAATAAAAATAAATAAAAAGCGGTTTTGAAATGACAAAAATACCCTTGCGTGAGGCAAGTTAATGACACAAGTAGACATTATTGGACTAAACCTGTAAACTGCTCAAAGTTGATGGCCAAAACCATAATTCAAGGAACTATCCGTGTATCAAGTGAATTCAATTGCTTTGCTGTGGGTATATCAATGAAGAAAATAATGACTTTTTTGAAGTTTTAAATTGAAGGTTAAAGTATATATGTTAATCAAGATCATATGATCTGCAATCTCTTGTTAATATTGATTCTACATGTTTTGGACTTTGTACTTAACCAAACCCAATTTGTTTGTTATTGGATTTATGACCACGGTTCGTTATTCTTGTTGAAATATAAAAGGGTTATATTCTCTAATTCATATTTCAAACATATATTTTATATTGGGCTCGTTATATTTTCTAATAAATTGTTTAGTTTGTTATATGGGCTGTTAAGTTGTTCTCAGGTTGTTATGGGCCGGAGGACTGTTTATGCACATTATGAAGATCAAAGGGTTAAAGTGTAACTCGCATTATTAGCTGTTATATAAGAGAAGAGAGAGAAGGTCAAGCATTATTGATTCGAGATATTTCTTAGGGTTTCACTCTCAGTTCTCTCCGTATTCGTCTTGTTCATCTCGTCTTGTTCATCAGTATTGAAGATCATCTGGTGTGTTCGTTCAGTATCGAAGATCGTCATCTGGTGTAGTAGATCTCAGTGCTGAGATCGTTGTTGTCTTAGAGATTTTGTTTATCTCTTCGTCTATATCCTCTTTTATATTTTGTTTGTTTTGTTTTTGGTTTAAAGTTCAACAGATTACATCAATCTGTCGAACCTGTATTTGGTATTGTTCATTCTCGTTGTATTGTTTCGAACAATCAACTGATTTTTATCAGTTGATTTTGTACTTTGAATTGTGTAATTTTAGATCTTACTGTTTAGTAAGATCTTGGGGGTTTGGGTGATTTCTGGGTTGGTAAGTAATAAAAGATTTTATCGCCTGTTTTGTCACTATATTTTGGTGTTGATTTGTTGTGTATATTAGATCTGTAAGTTCATACCATTTTTACATGGTATCAGAGCTGTATGCTCTTGATCCTGTCTTGTTTCCGCTGTTGAACTGATACACTTGTTGTTCTTGTGTTAGGTCTGCTTCAAGTTTGCAGATCTGTTGTTGATGTTGGATAGATCTGCTAGATCTTGGGAGTGCATATTTTCTGTATACGAGCAACTGAAACCCTAGCTAGGGTTTCTTGGTTTTGGTGAAAGATCTATCTTCTGGTGGTTTCACACACTCTGTGTTGGTCTCTAAATCCTCGAAGATTTAGAGCAAACTGACCAGTAGTGTTGTTCTGGTTATTCGTTTTATTGGATCTGCTTGTTCTTGAGAACTACAGATCTGATAATTTTTTGGAGTTGCTTTGCACCCATTGTGAGATTATTCTTACTCTCCCTCTTTTACTTTCTGTTATTGGAATAGTTGAAGTCGGGGTAGTGAGGACCGACACCTTTGTTTGATTGTTTTGTTGCTGATTATTATCTGTTTTTGTGTTATCTCTTTGTTATTTGTTGTTGTGTTTTTTTTTTTTTTTTGTCGTTGTCTTAGTGTTTGGCTCCTGTATTAAGACCTGTCCAGGCACTATAAGTGATGAACCTGGAATCTGGACACTGATACAGCTTCGCCTTAGGGTTTTTTGTGTTTCTAGTTGGTTATTGGTTTGTTGTGTAGTTTGATTCTCTGTTTGTGAATCCTTATTTGTTATTCTTGTTTGTTCTTGTTTGTAATCATGACTGATACTGATCCTAATGCTAGTACATCTCAGACTTTGATAAGTAAGTTAAATGTTGGAGATCCGTTATATCTTCATCCTAGTGACTCAAGTGCTTTGACTATTGTTAGTGTGAAGTTAAAGGGTACTGAAAACTACTCTGTATGGTCTAGTTCTATGAAGTTGGCTTTAGAAGCCAAGAATAAGTTTGGTTTTGTTAATGGAAAATGTGAAAGATCCACTGAGGATCATGTGCTTGCTAGTCAGTGGGATAGGTGTAACTCTGTGGTGTTAACATGGCTTTTGAATTCTGTATCTGAGGAACTTTTCTTAGGTCAAGTATTTTCTACACATGCTTCTGAGGTTTGGGATGACTTAAAAGAAACCTATGACAAGATAGATGGTTCTGTGGTTTATGATTTGTATAAAAAGATAAATTGTATTTCTCAAAATGGTTCAACTGTGGCTGACTATTATAATAGACTGACCACTATGTGGAAACAGTTTGATGCCATGCTCAAACTGCCCACATGTTCTTGTAAAGCAGCTAAAGATTATAATGATTTTTCAATGTTAATCAAGCTAATGCAATTTCTTATGGGGTTAGATGATGTTTATCAACCAGTAAGAACTAATTTGTTAACCAGAGAAGTCTTTCCATCTGTCAAGGTTGCCTTTTCTGTGGTTTCTAGGGAGGAATCACATAGGTTATCTAGTAGTGGGTCAAAAGGTCAGAGTGTATCTTTTGTATCTAAATCTAATCAATCTTTTGAGTCAAAGAAGAAAGTATCTAATCAAAGAGGACCTAATCCAAGTTTAAAATGTACACATTGTAATATGATTGGTCATACTGTTGATAGATGCTTTGAAATAATTGGTTATCCTCCAGGTTTTAAGAAAAGATCTAACAATATATCTGGTAAAACTACATTAACTAATAAGTCAAATGCTATTGTTGGGTCTTCTGCTAGTGTGTCTACTTCTGGTTTACCTTTTACATCTGAGCAGATAGCAAAGTTGTTAAGTTTAGTTGGTGAAAAATCTGGTGTGGAGTCAACAGGTGTAGGAGGTGAGTCTTGTACTGTTAATTATTGTGTTAGTTGTTCTAGTTCTATGTTTTTGGAAATGTTTTTAGTTGGATTGTTGACTCTGGGGCAAGTCAACATATGGTAAATAGTGATAAAGATATGTTTAACACTGTTGATGTTTCTGAATTTGATCTTAAAGTTGGTCACCCAAATGGAACTAATGTTAAAGTTTTGAAAATTGGTAATATCAAGTTAATGGATAATATTGTTTTAAAAGACGTGTTTTATGTCCCAGGTTATCATGTCAATCTGTTGTCTATTCATAGGTTAGCTAAAGATAATAATATTGATGTTGTGTTTAAAGAGGACAGTTGTGTGTTACAGGATTCCAAATCAAGGAGAATCCTGGTGACTGGTAGTCAAGATAGTGGTCTATATTTTGTTGGCAAAAATGGTAATTCTGTGAATGTTTGTTTTAATAGCTTTGTTAAGTCAAATTTGTGGCATAGTAGATTAGGTCACCCATCTGATCAAGTACTAGCTGTGTTAAAAGAGAGTTTTGATGTTAAAAGTATTGAACATGGTCCTTGTGATGTTTGTCATAGGGCTAAACAAGTTAGGGTACCTTTTCCATTAAGTGAACATAAAACTAAATCTATTGGGGAGTTAATTCATCTTGATTTGTGGGGTCCGTATAAAGTTACCAGTTATGAGGGGTTTAAATATTTTTTGACTGTTGTTGATGATTTCTCTAGAACTGTTTGGTGTTACTTGTTGTCAAGTAAAACTGAAGTGTTTGAAAATCTGTGTAACTTTTATGAACTCATTTTAACCCAGTTTGAGAAAAAAGTTAAAATCATTAGAAGTGATAATGGAACAGAGTTTGCGAATAATCAAATGAGTCTTTTTTGTAAAAATAAAGGTATTTTACATCAAACGTCATGTTCCCATACACCACAACAGAATGGTGTGGTGGAGAGGAAACATAGACATCTCTTGAACACAGCTAGAGCTTTAATGTTTCAAAGTAATTTGCCTCTAAAGTATTGGTCTGATTGCATTTTAACTGTTGTTTACTTAATTAACAGGTTACCCTCTTCAGTATTAGGTGGTAAAAGTCCTTATGAAATTGTGTATGGTTTTAAGCCCTCTTTAATTCATCTAAGGAACTTTGGATGTCTTTGTTTTAGTACTGTTTTATATGAATCTGATAAGTTTGCTTATCATGCTGATAAGTGTGTGCTTATTGGTTATTCTAATGTAAAAAAGGGATATAAACTGCTATGTTTGGACAATAGAAAACTATTTTTTTCTAGGGATGTGAAGTTTTATGAGAATGTATATCCTTTTAAGTCTAATTTGATTAATAGTCAAGAATTATTTGACAAAACTGATCTAAATCATGTAAATTTTTTTGATTATACTGAAACAATGTTGTCTGAAGTTCCTACAGTTCCCAATGATGAAGAGGGTACAAATGGTGCTCAAGATCACTGCAGTGATGATCAGCAGCCATTGTCTCCCTCTACATCTGCAACTACCCCAAATGTTGAGAACATTCAACATGAAAGTGGGCAGTTGGGTAGTAGTTTTCAGGGTTATAGTGGCAAGGCAGAGGACACTGTAGGATCATATGATGAGACCAACCTATCTGAGGGACAATCTGTTAGGAGGTCTTCTAGAAAAGTGTCATTTCCAAAGAGATTTGATGAATTTATAGTTGAAGGAAAAGTCAAGTATGGCATTGAGAAAGTTGTTAACTATGCTAATTTGTCTGTTGATAACTTTTGTTTGATTGCTTCTTTGAATAAATTTGTTGAGCCTAGTACATATATTGAGGCTGTTAAAGATCCTAGGTGGATAGAGGCTATGAATAGTGAAATGGAGGCTCTTTATAGGAATAACACTTGGAAAATTGTAGATTTGCCAAAAGGTAGAAAACCCATAGGGTGTAAATGGGTATATAAAATAAAATACAAGGCAAATGGTGAAGTAGAAAGGTATAAGGCTAGGCTAGTTGCTAAAGGATTTAACCAAAGAGAAGGTATTGACTTTGGTGAAACATTTTCACCTGTAGTTAAAATGGTTACTGTTAGAATTGTATTAAAATTGGCTGTAAATAATGGTTGGCCGTTAGATCAACTTGATATAAATAATGCATTTCTTTATGGTTCTTTGTCTGAAGATGTTTATATGACATTACCTCAAGGGTACTTTGATAGTGAGAAAAATAAAGTGTGCAAACTTGTTAAGTCTCTTTATGGACTTAAACAAGCACCTAGGAAGTGGAATGAGAAATTAACTTCCGTGTTACTTGATATGGGCTTTGTTCAAAGTTTGTGTGATCATTCTTTATTTGTTTTGTGTAAAAATGATGTGTTGATTGTTTTATTGGTCTATGTTGATGATATTGTGATTACTGGAAATTGTTCTTCAGAAATCACAAGAGTTAAAAGAAGTTTAAGTGAAAGTTTTCAAATAAAAGACTTGGGTTTACTTAAGTATTTTCTTGGTATAGAAGTTTTGTATTCCGAAGGGTCTATGTGTTTGTCCCAAAGAAAGTATTGTCTTGAACTTCTCAATGAGTTTGGGTACCTAGGGTGCAAACCTCTTGGTACACCAATTGAACAGTCTCATGTTGTTACAAGTAAAACTGATAAAGATAAAAACTTTTTAGAAAATGTGAATGGTTTTCAAAAGTTAATTGGTAAGTTGATATACTTATCTTTAACTCGCCCAGATATAAGTTATGCGGTTCAGTTCTTGAGTCAATACATGCACAAACCATGTCAGTCACACCTAGATATTGCTTTAAGATTATTAAGATACTTAAAGCAAAGTCCAGGTAGAGGTGTTATGTTTAGGAAAACAGGTAATTTTGATTTGTCAGGATTTGTTTATTCAGATTGGGCAAAGTGTACTATGACTAGAAAGTCTGTTACTGGTTTTGGAGTGTTTCTAGGAGGTACTCTTGTATCCTGGAAAAGCAAGAAACAGGGAGTTGTTTCGAGATCCACTGCTGAGGCTGAGTACAGGGCAATGTGCTCAGCCACTTGTGAGGTAATGTGGATTAAAAACATTTTGTTAGAGTTAAATATAAGTTGTACTTTGCCTATAAAATTGTTTTGTGATAGCAAATCTGCTATTTCTATTTCTTTAAATCCTGTCTTCCACAAAAGAACAAAACACTTCGAGTTAGACTTGCATTTTTTAAGAGAAAAAATTGCAAGTGGCATTATTGACCCACAAAAAATTGCTGCTGATAATCAGTTAGCAGACATTTTTACTAAAGGTCTAAGTGTTGCTCAACACAATGTATTGTGTGAAAAGTTGGGGTTATTTGATATGTTTGCAGTATGAATTATGGGGGGATGTTGAAATATAAAAGGGTTATATTCTCTAATTCATATTTCAAACATATATTTTATATTGGGCTCGTTATATTTTCTAATAAATTGTTTAGTTTGTTATATGGGCTGTTAAGTTGTTCTCAGGTTGTTATGGGCCGGAGGACTGTTTATGCACATTATGAAGATCAAAGGGTTAAAGTGTAACTCGCATTATTAGCTGTTATATAAGAGAAGAGAGAGAAGGTCAAGCATTATTGATTCGAGATATTTCTTAGGGTTTCACTCTCAGTTCTCTCCGTATTCGTCTTGTTCATCTCGTCTTGTTCATCAGTATTGAAGATCATCTGGTGTGTTCGTTCAGTATCGAAGATCGTCATCTGGTGTAGTAGATCTCAGTGCTGAGATCGCTGTTGTCTTAGAGATTTTGTTTATCTCTTCGTCTATATCCTCTTTTATATTTTGTTTGTTTTGTTTTTGGTTTAAAGTTCAACAGATTACATCAATCTGTCGAACCTGTATTTGGTATTGTTCATTCTCGTTGTATTGTTTCGAACAATCAACTGATTTTTATCAGTTGATTTTGTACTTTGAATTGTGTAATTTTAGATCTTACTGTTTAGTAAGATCTTGGGGGTTTGGGTGATTTCTGGGTTGGTAAGTAATAAAAGATTTTATCGCCTGTTTTGTCACTATATTTTGGTGTTGATTTGTTGTGTATATTAGATCTGTAAGTTCATACCATTTTTACAATTCTAATGTCAAGATTCATTTGTCAGTTATTAGAACAACAGTTGATGTCTCAAATTTGTTGTTTGATTTGAACCAATATATCTATATTCACGCCTCAATGTAAATCTTATAAGAACCCATACCTAAATCGGTTCTTTTATTTATTTATTGATATTCGATTTCTAACCGTTTAATCTTACAATGATGTTAAGTATATTCAAACCTGAATTGGCAAGTTGCTGAAGATATCACTTAACAAAATGCAACTTCAGAGGCAATAGGCGAAATATGCTCTTGTTTTTCTCTACGCTTATTTCATAAACTAGACTAAAAACTGTGTAATGCTGCTGCGGTGACAATTTATAAAACCATCTTTTGTGCTTAAGTCATGTACCACTCAAAACATATAAATAAAACATCAAATGGGCCCTATTAATTTTTTTTACAACTCCAGTGCATTATGTCCACCTGGACTAAAAACAAGTCTATAACGAGCCCAGAATTGACGGATCTATTGACTTGTGGGTTGGATTGTGCACTATGGAACCCACATATGGTCCACATAGATTGAGATCTAATTGAGTTCAATTTAAGTGGGCTAAGGATAATATTTAGGTGGACATAATGGATTGGAATTGTAAAAAAAAATTAATAGGGCCCATTTGATGTTTTATTTATGGGGTTTAAGGTGCTGTTTGTTTTTGCAGACATAAATTGTCTGCAAGCTGATTTCATCTGTTTTTATGTCTGCAACTGAAGATGTGGTCTGAAGATCTGCAAGCTGAAAATATAAGACTGTTTGTTTTTATAAGTTGATACCGGTCTGAAGCGCATCAAACAATGACGAAACATTCAGATTCCGCTTCGATCCAGCGGAGGAGAAGAGGGAGGTCGGAGAAGGAGCTGGTCACCGGAGGAGGAGGGAGGTCGCCGGAGAAGGAGGTAGGTCGCCGGAGGAGGAGGGAGGTCGGAGAAGAGGTAGGTCGTCGGAAGAGGTAGGTCGCCGGAGGAGAAGAGGGAGGTCGCCGGAGGAGGAGGTAGGTCGCCGGAGGAGAAGAGGGAGGTCGGAGAAGGAGGAGGAGCGGCAATGGGAGGGGCTGATATTTGAGGGAGGAGAAGAGGAAGGTGTGAAGATGTTTTAAGAAGGGGGTCCATAGCTTATTTTTTAAGATGAAAAAAGCTGAGTTCAGATCTGTTTAAAAAAACAAACAGTCTTCAAAGGTAACGTCTGCGCGCCTGCAGACATCAGCCCCCTTGAAGATGTTTGAAGAAAAAACAAACACCCAAATTGTCGCCGCGACAGCATCACGCGGTTTTCGGTCTTGTTTATCAAAATAAGCGTAGAGAAAAACAAGAGCATATTTCGTCTATTGCCTCTAAAGTTGCATTTTGTTAAGTGATATCTTCAGCAACTTGCCAATTCACGGATTGAATATGCTTAACATCATTGTAAGATTAAACACAACACGGTTAGAAATCGAATATAAAAAAAAATAGAGACGAGAAAAACATGGGCTGAAACTAACGCCCCATCACTATGGTATTGGACTCTCATACAATTACTAGGCCCGAAACGGACCAATTTCAACATATCGTTTTCACTTTGTGAAAACCAGCAAGCATCTAATTATTTCCTGCTTCTTTGCGACCTCAATTTGGTAAGCGTGCGCAATTGGTGTCGTATCCCTCCGGCATTCGCAATTCGGGACTTGTGTGTTTGATTCTGAACTCGCTAAATATGGAAATTCAAAAGAAGAAGGTGATTTATGGGATAATTCTCACGGCATGTTGGTGCATATGGAAGGTGTGAAACGAACTAATCTTCTCAAGTAAACATGCTAACAAAATTGTGGAAGACATTAACCGCTCAAGAATATATCTTGACATGATTGGCGTAACTTTATCTTGTAAGTGTTTCGTTTCTTATTGTTTTTCTAGCTTCTTGCTAGCCTTGGTTTGTCTAAAAAAATAATGAAGTCAGTGGAAATGATCCATGCATGCGGAAGAAAAAGATTAATCTTCTATCAATAAATCTTTCAGATAACTGAATCATATAACATTCAGTATTGTTGTTAGATGCTACAGATAAAAACTCACTCTCAAATTACATCATCATCATCATCATCATACTCAGTATATCCCACCAATAGCAAAGCTAAGGTAGGGTCTGAGGAGGGTGAGATGTAGACAGCCTTACCTCTACCCTGTAGGAATAGAGAGGCTGCTTCCAATGAGACCCTCGGCTCGATTGTAGTTTTGCATCAAGCCTTGGACATAAGGCACATAACACTCAGCAATTGAGACAAACGCCGATCAGTGCATGTACCCCCTTGTCTTTTGGCTATCAACGCCACCACATGATGCATGATTAACCATTCCCCTCTTTTAACATTATTTTCACGAAATTAGTAAAATAATGTTAAAATTAGTGCACTTTCACTTTTGCCCCCCGAGCGCCCACACATATATACATTATATGAGCATACCGCAAGCGGGGCGTTTCACTCTCAAATTACATATACTAGTAAATTTGTCCGCGCGCGTTGCGGCGCGAGAACTTAGCGAAATTCAAGTTGAGGAATCTAAGTAAAACGTAAACCAATGTGAGTTCAGTAACGTCAATGTTCGAGATCCTCGTAGATATCAGACGGATGGGTTATTGCTTGCCTTCTATGTAACAGTCTACGCGTGTTGAAAGACAATGGAAAAACGTATTGCAGTATATAATTTTTGGCAAAGAAACTAAATTTAGAAACATATGATATCTCCCTTCAATGAAGATTTAAAACTCTAATGAAGAATATAAGTAATTAAATATCGCATTGATTTTTTAACAACCAAACACAACGATTTATTCCACCAAAACAAAGTCTTCACCTAAGTATCGATGCTTTGTAGTTTGAAGATAAGATTAAAAGAAATAATTATTATTTTGAAGAAAGACAGTTTATACATTTCTGCATACCCAAAAAAAAGAAGATAAAATGTTTCAGTCAAACCTTAACTTCCTCCATCTACTCTTTCTTTCTCCCCAAACCACATTACCATTGTCGTCGTTACAACACCTTCACAACCACACCTGAGCCGCAGCCACCACAACCAACGTTCACCGAATTTCTATGAACTCTCTCTCTAAAAACCCTAACCTTTTCTCTCTAAACAAACCCAAACTTTTACCGATCAACTCGTACTCATTCACACACACATACATGAGAGAGAGAGAGAGAGAGTAATGCTAGAGAGAGAGAGAGTGGAGAGAAGGGTTTACGCCCACCCGCAACGGCAAACTTCTGGTGTCTATGGCGGTTCACGCCGGTGGACTTGTAGAACAAACCTGAGTAAACATTCAATTTTATTTATCAACCTAAATTCAACTAAAATTAAAAGGCTATATAACGGCTGACTTTTTTTTTAATATGAATAGGTGTTAAACCTCCCGCGTTGCGGGACGGGGGCGTAAAACCGTGCTAATCAAACGTGACCAAAATAAAAAAAAAAGTAAAAAAATGAATTTCTAACACCAAGTGAAATTCATAAACACGTTATTTGTTCGGCATTGTTTCGCTTTTTCACAGTAGTGACACTCCTTATAGCAATCCAAAGAAAAAACACACGGGTAGAGTATTTTGGGGTCAGAAGCAAGTTAATGCAAAGGTTTAAATGAAAACTGTATTGTTGAAACCGTTATTTAGTTTTGTAGTGAAAATGTAAATAATTAAAAGAACAAAACACTCATTTTCCATGCGAAGTCGCTTTCGTTTTGTAACATAACTAATTATGCATCTACTTTTTTCTCCGAAACTTAATTTATCATTTCACTTATTGTAAAGATAAAACGTACACATATTCTCATACAAAAATTATGGCATGATATATAATAACTTAAAAAGGTTAATAAAACTTATAACTTTTTTAGTTAGCCATGTTGTGTCAAGTAGGAAATATAATGCTAATATATCAGTTTCTTTACAAATTCCATCAATTTTTTATTTAGTATATAAATTTTTTATTTATTCTCATTTTTGTTGAGCTGTAACCCACGCATGTTACATACCCCAATGCTTATTACATTTGAGCTACACATGTGTTCACCTTCCCACTGAAAACACACTTGTACACTTGTAGTCATAAAACCTTATTCATCTCAACTACTCACTGCCAATCCCACCGTTGGTCCATCGTTGATCTCCGCCAGTACCACCGCTAGTCCACCACCACTCACCGGTAGACTTTACTCTTTCATTTCACTTTGATTTCATTCTCCCTCTCTCTATATGAGATATAGATATCTCTAACCGGCCGCCACTGCATGCACATGTGTTGATAAGTCAGCAAAAACGGTGGTCAAACAACAAATTGGGGGTCAAGTTTTCGACTTTCCGGCCAACCTACCATCTTCTCCTGGAACAATCACCACCACCTCCCCCGAAGCCAGACGCAATGGGTTGCGATGGTGACGTCGCCGCCAAAGAAGACCGCCGGAAACGGGAGCCCTCGTCTATCTATCTTTTTCTTTCTGTTGTGCATCCACATGTTGTACCTTGTGCTTCCTTTGTTGTGTACGATTTTCTTGTGCAGCCGGATCTTGTACCTTGTGCTATCTTGCACATCATCAAAGGCATGGTTGTAAAAATCCCGACTAGACACCGATTAAACCTCGATTAATCATCGATTAATCTCGATTAATTACAATTAATCCCGATTATATCCGTTTAATCCCCGGTTAATCCCGATTAATCGCTAGTCCCCACCTCACCGACCAACTAGCGACTAGCGATTTCTACAACCATGATCAAAGGACAAAATTGTAATTTGAGTTGGATTGTCGGTGGCGTTTGCCACCGACTTTGTGTTTTAAGATAGTATGAAATATATATTTTTTATTTTAAGTCAATACTAGCAAATAGACCCGCGCGCGTTGCGGCGCGGGCATATCGCATAAATCGAACGGATAACATAATGTTTCAGTAAAAAAGTATCGACTTTGTCAACTTCCTATGTGGTACGTCGCTTACGCTTCCCTTGATCGCCAAACATGTCATATTGTTGTTGTACGCCGAAATTTACCACTACATATATAGTTAACATAAATTGGTCAATATGTTGTACGAAAAGTAATTGGTAAAGCGGCAAAGTATTTTGTGCACCTGGAAGTTAATTAGATGCATATGGATTTGTTTCGGCTTGCAAAAAAGCTACCTTGCCCAGCATTCTTTTACTTTATTGTTTTTCTTGATTTTCTACCGTCTCAATCTCTAATTCTCTATGAAACCAGTCCGTCAGTTCCGCCAAACACCAAGTCAAACTATTAGATATTAAACCATTGTAGCCATAACATGAATTCAAAGAAAATGACTAAATGAAGAATGCGAGTTACCAAGTCTTTGTTTGTTTTGAAGTTAGACTCATACTTAAAATTACAAATAAAAAAAAACTAACAGGTTAAACTAAGTATATGATAACTCATTATCTTTTTGATATTAAAATCATTATCTATATATGCGGTAATGGGGTTGGATTTAAGACATTTGTGTAGATGTGTAATAAAGCCAAGAATGTTAAAACTAACATACAAACCAAAAGATTCACCTGTTTGTAAATGGTAAGAGATCCTTTAGATGATAAAGATTTAGGACCGGCTTCAGCTAATGACCTTAAGGTGTCTACGGTACCCTCAAGAACAAACAGATTAGAAAATCCCATTATCAATGAGTTGTGGCTCTTTACAAGAAACCCAAGTCGTCTATCTAAACACAATGATAGCAACCCTAAGAAATGCAAATCATAAGCCTTGATTTCGTATGACTTGTTGGGTTCCTTTCCAGCAAACTGTAAGAGAAAATTTGAATGATTGTAAAATCTCATCAACAATGAGCATTCAAACCGAAAAGTACGCCATACGTCTCTTTAATTTTACATCTGTTTCAATTTTGTTTGAAATCGAAAAGTACGTCATAACTCTCTTTAATTTTACAATGAGCATTCAAATCGAAAAGTCCGTCATAAGTCTTTACATATTGAAACACATACAAGGACAACAATCATGTTAACTCAACAAAACTATCCAAACTCAGGTACAATCAGTTAACAAAAGTACCAATAATAGGTCTTTGTTTAATTTATTTACTAATAAGTGAATAACTGAATGTCATGAAAAAATGAACATTTTACCTCCAGCAATTTCCCAACGTCAACAACATCCCCATGTCTGTAGTTAAGCCAAACCCCCATGTCTGCAGTTAAGCCAAACACCCAACCAACTAAATATAATAATAAAAAAAATTAAAAGAAAGTTCTTGATGAAACCCTACATCATATTTTCATGAAAAAAGTAATCTTTTTGGTACCTTATGTTATGATAATTGGGTTTCTCTTCATACGTAGCCCTGGTCAACAAAAGATTAAAAAAATGAGAAAAATATAAACATTTTTTTTGCAACAAAGAAATTTAAATAACTAACACTAAAATGAATGTCTGGATAATTAATATTTTAAATTCAAAAAAACATAACCATTATTGTTCGGCTGCTCCCAACTATACGCATACGGCAATATCCATTTTTAATCTTCTACTACTAACTCAAGTGGATTCATGATAGCATCTACCATATGAAGTATATACAATCAAGTAATCCTATAATAAAATGTCATCTTGATGTAGCAATCTAATAGGTGAAACACACATGAAACAACAATCCCATCCTTCTCGACAATCACCCGGATTATTTGCATCGCTCACCAGGCTCTCTCGTATTACCTCTTTACCCTTTGAATTTTACAATTATCTTTCATAATTTATCACTAATACAAAAAGAAAGGAACAACCAGTGGTGGTCAGTGGCCGTGTTGGTTGTCATTCGACTCGAGCAGCGCTAAATGCGCCACCGAGGCTCAACTCTTTTGCAATGGCTCCGGCGGTACACCGTTGGAAATTCTAGCCGAAATTACCCTCACCGCCTATACACACCATGAGTGAATAAACCTACACCTACCTATGTTCACCTAAATCAATGGCATGAACCATTGTGAAAGTGCTCATCTTCAAATTCAACATATTAATTTCCTTAATTTAAGCAAAGTTTTTGTCAACAGAAATCAAACATATGCAACTGGATCAAATTTCCCCCAAATCCAGCAAAATCAATAATAATACCTGGAGTTTGAAGACTCCTCACTCTCCAAAGTATGGCCGGCACCGCCGTGGCGCCGTGCGTGGTTACCAGAACAGGGTGGTCGACGTCCTTTACTATCTCATCTTCGATCTCCTCCCTCTCTCTATGCTTCTCTCTCTCTCTCTCTCTTTGATGTTAGTGGATGTCTGAAGAAAAGGCAGAAACCCTAAACGTAAAAGGAAAATAAAACTGAAACAAAGGGGCAAAATTGTAATTTATGACAAAAGGAGAAAATTGTAATTTTGAGTATATGCACCGACTTTGTGCTTTAAGATTTAGTAGAATATATCGAGAGTTTATCAACGATTACATATCCAAATATAATTCAACTTTAGCTTCTCTATTAATGTATTCAGTTTCTTTTGGGGAGAAGGAAAGGTTGTTTGTGCGTATTAGGGATGAGCACGGTATCTGTTCGGTACCGAAAGTACCGGTACCCAAAAATGGGAAAAGTGGGTACCGGTACCGAATATACCCGGTATTATACATCTTCTTTAAATTTCAATTTAAAGTCAATTTCTTAAGGGAAAATTACGAAAATGTCAGTTGACCAACCATGTTTTCGAATTTGTCACGCTCCTTCGTCCGTGGATGGACCTCTGAGCATGGGATGAGTCGGCGTATCATGTTGAAGAGTCCATGTATCACGCTCCTTCGGAAGAGTCCACTGACGCTTCGGATGGACATGGACTCTTCAACATGATACGCCGACTCATCCCATGCTCAGAGGTCCGTCTACGGACGTAGTAATGTGACAATTTTGAAAACACGGTTGGTCAACTGACATTTTTCGTAAATTTCCCATTTCTTAATTTGTGTCCTTAGTTACTTTTGGTGCAACGAAAAAGCTACTTATATGCATAAGTTTAAATTATTTCTCTTCTTTAGATGGAGAGTATTTCTCTTGTTGGCAATGATCAATACCATTTCAAAGTTGTTTTTTGACCCAGTAAACTATTTTTTCTTCTTTTTTTTAGGTAATCATAAAAGAAATTATATATATGAACTGGCCGAGTTACATCAATATCGCAGGTAAGCGAGCAACAAGCTGCGCCGCTACCCCTTTCTAAATAGCAAACCCTAGCCTATTAAAGACAAACCCCTGCCCCCCGTTGATGAGCAACTGCTGTGGACAACCTTTTGGACCCTAGTCAACAAACGGATAGCTTCTGGAGCTAGGGAGCCAAAGGTGTCGAAGGCGAAGGGGACAAATGCATGTTGGTTATCAGCACAGGCTTTAGCGTGTTTATCCACCTTTTTTTGATTCCGCTTTCCTTATAGCTTGTCCTGCTACAAACCCGCTTTCCCTTAAACCAGCTAAGGGGGAGACTCCGGTGAGATCCACACAAGCATGTTTCCCTCCCGCCAAGCCAAAGACGAGCAGATCTGCTGGTCTCAATGTAGATCTCCCTTCCATGGGATCTGTAAGGAAATTCACAGGGGCCTTCTTCTTGGCAGAAATCCCCGCTCTCCTCAAGATGTCCCCCAAAACATCCCTCACCCAGTCATGCCGATATTTGAACCCAGGGAGCTCCTTACAATGAACAGCATGCTCCCCGTATTTATCCATGCAGGCTTTGTGGCAGATTGGGCAGGTTTCGTCTTCTGGATACATAGGGATCATCAGCCGGTATTTGAGGATAGCCCTATACTCAACAGCTGACATGCATTGTGTAACACCCCGTGTTTTCGAAAGTCAAAGTCAAGGTCAAGTCAACGACCGATCGCGCGACTTGACTTGTAGTAGATTTCTTTTATTAGCTGTATTATGTGGAGTAAGTGTCTATAATTTCAAATAATCGACGTATGTTATTCGATATATAATCGACTTACGACTGTGAACTATAGGAAGTAACAATGCGATAAAGTTAACTACACGGTAATCAACCTATGCTAATCAAATCGACATCGAATCGAATCGCAACTCGAATTACACATTTTGGTTACTGTTGTACGTGTGTGTGTGCCTTATGTGTTACTTGTGCATGTTTAATTTTGTATGTGTGGGAATCAATCGAAGCGCAATCGAACTCGAAACGGAATCGAAACGCAAACGAACTTAATCGAAATCGAACTATGATAATTAGTTGAGAAGAGACAGTGCTAGGTATGAATAGTTGGGATTAAAAGTAGTTTGACTAGGAACTGTAACACCCGTCTAATTTTACTTGAATTTAATAATAATTGATACCATTTTAGATGAAAGATGTCTAGTTATAACATAGATTCCATAAGTAAAGTTCAAAAGTAGCAAAAACTTAGTCAACCAACGACTAAGTCAAAGCATTCAAAAGTTGTTTAAGAATTTGTTTACACCCCATAAACATAGTCTATTAAAGGTTAAAATATTGCGGAAGCTTCAAAAGTCGTGTTCGGTTCTTCGACATTTGCTTGATCGCCATCCGTAAGTTCACCATAGTCACCTAAGGTCAAAACCACATCAAATGTTAGTTTTGATAATACTAGAATAGATATAAACAAGTTTCATGGGTCAACATACAAGAAAAATAAAATTTTCCCGGAAGGGGGGGCGCCGCGTGACGCCTAGGGGCCTCGCGTGACGCGTCGCCCTCATTTTCACAGAATGTTTGTTTATCTGTTGCTGTACATACCCAGCTCAATGTATATTCAAATCCCAACTTAAAATTGGCATAACTTTTGATTCGTAAGTCCGTTTTAGTGATTCTTTTTCCTATACGTCTGTAAATTCATTACCAACGTGCCTATTAAAATTTTCATACCAAAAGTTTAACTTACGGACAGAAAGACTATATGTCATTATGCATTTATTCGACCCATTTCAACTTCACACAATTTACTATCATTTAGCTAGTAAACTTATGACACTTTATACCCAACATCCGGGGCTTATCATAACTCACATTTCTTTACCAATCTCATGGCTTAATGCTCTTATGATTGTCATCGCCTTTTTAACTCTCTAAAACACTAGAACAATAATTTACACAACTAATTCACCCGTTTGGCTCATCTTATGGAATCCTCCAATATGATGACTACCAAACGATTTCTTGTTACTCTTAGACTATTAATTCAAGTAACGATCATGGTCGCTACAATCGACACTATATTTATCCTAAAATGAGACTTCGCAAAATTTAACAACAATTTGTTTAATGTAACGGGTCAAGTTACATACCTTTAGCGCACACCCTTCAAACGCGAATCGCCACCGGCTTGTCCACTCGACGCTCCGGTATCTTTTCCTATAGAGTTCAATCACGACTTGTTTAAAACTCCTTTTCAACCATATATCGCATAATTTTGTCAAATCATCACAATCATGCGTTTAACTTTAAATTTCAATTTCGAGCCTTCTTTGGGGCATTTTTACAAACACTTAACGGGCATAATTTTATATCATTCATATTCAAGTTCATAGCTTGTTATTTAGCTAAACTTAACATCAATAAAGCTTTCATATAACATTTAAACATCATTATTTCAGAAATCACTTTCTATGACCCGTATTACACTAGAATAATCATTCTAAACCCTAGTGTTTACTAGTTTCGCATAAAACCCATGAATCACCTTAAATGTGTTCATGAGATTTTCAGGAATTAGCCATGATTTCGCATGTTATTGTCTAGGTTTTACTCCTAGACACTATATCAACCCTATTCTACCCAAATAGAAAACATGCAACATCAATTTTCAGATTTCCCAATTTCATGAGAATTTCAAACAGAGAATTAACACCAAATTTTACATACCTTGTAACCCCCTTGTGATGAGGATCACTAATCTATGCTCGATTTTCGATTCAGGACCGATCTTGGCCTTCAATTTGTGAGATTTAACTGAGCTAGGGTTCTTGGGGAGCCTGGGGTTCGCCCCCTCCTTCTGGTCGATATCAGCAACACACAAACAAGTGTGTTTTGATTTTAATTTTCTTGTTTTATTAATATTAGTTTTCACTTTAACACTTTTGGTCCCTCAATTTTCACCCTTTATTTATTTTCACTTCTAAACTACTCACAACTCATTCTCTAACTAGGTTAACATTATTCCTAGTTAGTTTATAATTCTTATTTCTTCGCAATGTTATTGTAATATAAGAATTCGTATTTTCGGGATGTTACAAGTCCACCCCCTTAAAAGGGTTTCGTCCCCGAAACCAAAGTACATACCAAATAATGTAGGGTAGAGACGTCGCATCTCCTCTTCGGACTCCCACGTAGTGTCCGAGCCTTTCCTATGCTCCCACTTGATCTTGACTTGATCAATTTGTTTGTTTCGCAATTGCTTGACCTTCCGATCCAAAATCTCCAATGGTCTCACCGCATAATTCAGGCTATTATCCACCTCGATACCATCGTAATGGATATAAGTTGTTTCCTCCGTTAGACATTTCCGTAATTGCGACACGTGAAACGTGCCATGTATTCCACTCAACTCTTCCGGTAGCTCGAGGCGATAAGCCACCTTGCTAACCCCGTTCGATGATTTTAAATGGCCCGATAAACCTCGGGCTTAGTTTTTCTCTTTTCCTGAATCGGATAACACCCTTCCTTGGGGAAAACTTTTAGCATAACTATATCACCTATTTCCTATCCTTTGTCCCCCCTTTTGATCGGGTTGTCTTTTGACCATTCAGTCACTGAGTCCGTCAGCATACTTACTTGACGCTAGTTTTATATTAACAAGCCCTCTACATAGGCCACAGTGTTATTTAGGCTACAACTTGTTTTATTGCCTAAACTAATTGGTCACCATCTTACCTCATACCTCGTCATTCGGGTATACAATATTGTGTAACACCCCAAAAACGGGTTTGGTAATCAAACCACGTTAATAGTAAAGACGGGTAAAATACCGTTAGTGGTAAAAATTAACCCGGTAAATATTAGGATTTAAATAAATAAACTTGATGTTAATTAAAAAGGAGGATAAATACTTTGAGAAAACAAAGTATATAGAAGGCTCGAGTTAACGAGACTTAAAATAAAACGGGTTATGACTTCCCGAACCCACTAAGTGACTAGGAATATTAACCTAGTTAGTTATGTGTTGTTAGAACAATAAAGGAAACTAGAAATAGTTAAACCTTTTATAAAAACAAAACATGAGGGACTAATAGTGCCAAGTGGAGGAAACTTATTTATTAAAACTAAAAATAAAATACAACACACACTTGGTAAGTGCGTGTGTGTGCGTAGGAAACGATCAGGCAGGGGGTTCTTTCAAAACCCTAAAGCTCATGAAATCCAGCAAAATCAAGGAGAAATCGAGCAAAGAAATTAGGGCTTTAACCAAAATCGTGATCACCAAGCTAAGGGGATCGTAAGGTATGTCGAATTTTTGATATTGATGAAGTTGAGAATTCTTGATGTGCATAAGAAATTCGAAATTGATGTTGCATGATTGTGGTATGGATGATATTGAAGTGAAATAGTGTTTAGGAGTAAACCCTAGACAAGAATATATTGAAATCATGCCTAGCTCAAGTAAATTCAGATTTTGTTGATGCTAAATTCACGTATGAGATGTTTTTAGGGTTTTGATTGCTAAAAATTAGTGTTATGATGTAAAGAACATGCTTAAATTGAAAGCTGAATGCAAACAGCTCCTGATCAGAATTTACAGCCAACTTGTATTGGCTGTAACCTGAACAAAACATGACAAAAACGTGTGTTTTTTCAGTCTAAAATGTAATTCCAGGAAATATCTTTAAAACCCCACTGGAATCGCATTTTTTCGACGAAAATTGAGCGTTTTATGAATTTTTCCGTATCAAAGGTTCAAGCTGCGTTTTCTGGCAGAATTTGCAGCCCATTACGAATGTCATAACTCAATTTAGGGATTTAGTTATGATCTCAAATTTTTACTGTAGATAATTTTAAGCGATTAAAAGAATCGCCAATTGGAATTTCGTCAATCGAATAAACGAGGAATTTTTAATGAATTTTTCCGTAAGCTGCAGTCTGAAGTGACGAATCTGATTGCAGCTTAGTAAATGAATTTTTTCGAATTTTTGGTAAAGAGTTAGATCTTGAAATTTTAACACAAGGCCTAACCCTCCGAGAGATACGCCACATAAAAAAATCATAATTTTTGAATACTTGTAAACAGGTTAAACAAGTCACCAAAAACAACCCATTTTCAGTGATATGAACTTGCCTAATTAATGTTAAAGCTTGGCTAAACCACTAGTTATGAAACTTGATTATAATAGGTATTCGGAAGAATGCTAAATAGTATGATGAAACAGGTCTCGTTATAAAAGAGAACCTTTGGTTCTTGCAAAAATGAATAAAGAAACTAGTCACGATAATCGTTTGAACTAGTTAAAGAAATTAGAAGTATAATGAATTTGATGAGAAAACTAGTTAAAACGGTAGTGTAGGAATAATGCCTATCGGATATTTGACAAATTGCTTAAATGAATTGTTGAATTTGATTGTGTAATTGCTCGTGTTATAGGCCGTTTGACTTTTAAAAGTCAAACTGACCAATAATGAAATCAATTTGGTGATTTTGATATAAAGTCCGTAAGGTGAGATAGTCTTGATAATAATGACTAATCTAATCACCTTGCGAATGATAAAAGGTAGATTGACGCTCGAAAAGCTAGGTGGAAGCTTGGGTAGAAGCGGGTCAAACGGAACTAATACGCGTGAGCATAATCGGAATTCAAGGTAAGTTAAGCTTACACCCCTTGGTATTATGATACAATTACTTGTGAGTATTGATTTTTGAATTATGCCAAGTATTTGAAAATACTATATTCCGACATGATACAATGTAAGCCAGAATAAGGAAATATGGTAAGAAACCATAAACTATGGTAAAAAGGGGTAAAAACGGTAGACTAGTCGGGTGAAGACTAACCAATATGGAATTTTGAACATCACGTTATAGGGTGAACCGTAATGGGTAAAAGTGATTGAATAAAAATCCGTACATGAGTTGACGGATAGATAAAAGGTTTGAAAAGATAACCATTTGGTGTAAATCTTAACGGGTCAAATAATTCAAGTAATGCCATTTAAGTAATAAGAACTCACGGTGTAAGCCAGAATAGGGTTAAGGGGCGGGATGGTATTTAAAAATATCATCTTATGTTGATAAATGGTCACTTTCGGCTAAACGGGTCAAATGGTAAGTTAATACCATTTGACAATAATACTAATTGATGACCGCTTGTTAAGTGTTGTTATTTCAGGAAAGGACATACGGTTTGTAATGCTTTTATCTAGAAAATTTAAAAGCAAAAGATATTTAAACGGGTCAATATGTTGACCCGAGCCGGTACGCATATTTTGAATTATAGCTAGAAGTAATAAGATGGTCAAATATTGGTGAAAACCCTTCGTCGTATAATGAGGGACTGAAGTTGACCAAAATACCCATGAACACTGAACCGGGTAAACGATCCTTATGAGCCGTTTAAGAACGTGTTTTACAATCATGTAAGTTATAGGTAAATAACAAGTGGACTGTGCATAACGAAGGGGAAAGATTTAAACTTAAAATGTTTAAATCTTCAAAACGGGTCAAAAGAATTATGCGCATAGAATGAGTACTAGCCGCGTAATTCATAAAAGATTACAGACCCGAACTAAAGATTTTGAGATAAACATGTTGATGTATGCTTAATGGTCAATTAGAAACAAGTTTTGAGGTTTAAAACTTGAACGGGTCAAAAGTCTTTTAAAAAATGAATTTTAAAGTCAAGGGCTCGAAGCCCATTATTTTATGAATTCAGATGTTAACTTTAACTCCATATGATGGAGGATTAAATTACGAATTCAAAGGAAACAAGAATTTTGAATAATGGATAAATGAATTGGATGGAAATATGTTTATAACTTGTTGTGAAACTATCAAAACTAACTTTTATGTTGGTTTTGACTTTAGGAATGTCTTATGGAACTCCGGATGAGGATCAAGCAAGAAAGGAGAACCGAACACATGTCTCGAAGCTTCCGCAACGATCTTATTTTGTTCTAGTTTAAAAAGTGGATATTGTAAACACTTGAAAATTATATTTTGGAATGTTTTTAAATTATGTAAGAAGTTTAACTTGGAAAAGTTTTTTTGTAAGCTTGCGTTTTCATACAAAATGCGTGTTTAATATTATAATATTGATTAATAGAGACGGGTCTTACATATTGCCGTCATCGGCCCTTTGCATGCTTATAATTTCATATCTAGTCATTCACACTATAACGTGATTACATTCTCTATTACTTTTGTGTCCGTGATCACATCACGCCATGTTTAGTTTTACATCGACTTTTCATTCTTAAGAATCTTTCCTCCGAATGCATCATCTTACAGCTTTCGGCGTTAGACCTATATTCTTTAGTACTAACCATTTTCTAATTTCTCTCTCGGTATTCATAGGTGTTAGAACATCGTTTCTTTACTAAAACTGAATTTTAGTTTGATGTTTCTCTCTTTAACCATGTTAATTAATCATATCAAGGAATTGACGATAAGGATTATTCTTCGGGATTATCATTTTACGCGAGAAATCATAATTGGTTCTCCACGCTTTATATTATCGACCCATAGGTTCCTTTACTTAGCCTTGTAGACTATTCTATTAGGTCTTCACCTTTTTAGGGTGAAACCCCCCCCCCCCCCCCTAGTATGTTCCCTTTGTATTTGCGACCCAATGGTCATTTTGTTCCCGTAGGACTTTACATTGTTTATAATTTGGAGGTTATGGTGATCCCATGGATCATCTTCTATTCGTTTGACCTTGACCGTAATCTAAGGCTACCCTCACTTTCTTTCGAATTATCTTTCGACTCTATGACTTCTTATGTGTCCTTCGCGTCGGTTTATTTTACTCATACCGTTATTTGGTTTATGCCTCAATTTCCTTTCAACCCGTTACCCGGGTTCTTGTTCTTGATTTTTTTTTACACTCCGGTTTCATTGGTTTGCATTTTCCCTTTCATACTCTTTTATGACCTATCCCATAGATTCAATAATATTTCACGCTTTCATTATCCAGGTTGCGCTTACTTGGGATATCAACTACTATACTTTATTCAACCCGCCCAAAATTAAAGTAGTTGAACATGACTATCGAAATTTCTGTTTTTGCAAAATTTTATCGTTTTCTCAGTCATAACTCTTAATCCGAGTCTCTTGACTTTTAATTCGCGTTCTTGCTGTTGGTTACGCATTTATCTGAAAACATACCTATTAATTGAGTATTTTATCGATATTATTTTCATAGCAACCCTTCCGTCATTCCTTAAGACTTTATTTCTCGATTTATTTGGTCGTATCAGCAAAACCCACCTCTTTTACTCAACCAAGTCTTTTATTCTTTCACTCGTCTGGTTTGACTTATTCGTGTGAGTTCCATCTCCTATGACAGTCAACTTTATCCTTATGCCTTGACATTCTAAATTGTCGATTCGTATTTTCGTTTACTTGATTCTTATCCCTTCCTTTGGGCTCATTATCTTAATGTAATATGCTCCCATTATCCGGCTCTCGTTTACTTTTATTATCAAGCACTTTACTTAATTAATCCGTACACCACCTTTCTTTTGTCAGCGACCCTTAGGTCTGTTTCTTTTACAAATGTTCCGAAGGCCCATGTCTCAAGTCTTATTTGGTAAACTACTGTTATTGTTATTCGGCCTTTGGGGTTTACTCGTTCTTATTCTAACGCTTTCATAATGTTTGTCTTACTAATTCTTTTACATATTCACCCTCATCAAGGTGATTATCGTTCTTCCTTAGGAGGAATTTATTAATAACATGTTACTTGGGTATCTACCCATACCCGAGCTTTTAAATCCAAATTTATTGGTATTTCATTATTTACAGCAACAAATAATACATATTGTCCATTTAATTTCTTTTTCGAGGATATTCCTATCCAAATCTTAATCTCTTGATTTCTAACTTTAACCCATTGTTGCAATAACAAAATCAATTCATTTCATGTTATTGTTTCATATCGTTGTATGGAATTTATCCACATCGTTTGTTGACATAAACGATGTTTCTATCTGTTTCATTTAGTTTGGCTTAGTCTATAACCATGTCCTTGTCATCTATTACTATTGTAAACTCCCAGGGTTCGGGTGTTATTACACTCCTCCCTATTATGACGCTTATCTTTCATTACATTCTCGGGTTCGAGTGTGCGCGCACCCCTTCCCAAGGCAATATTTATCATGATTATTTTTACCTCGATGCTCAACGTACAGTTTCAGCACCTCTTATAAACTATAGAAATTTTATTATTACCTCTTTCTATTTTTCAAAGCCTTGGTAATTTCGTTAACACTAATGTAGAATGTTAAATAAATCGATATAAAACAAACGATTTATTTGCACTCGTAATAATTAAAAATTTATGCTGAAATTTAATTTACAAGAGTATACCTGAAACGACATCAGGTTCAGCTTTAGCCTCCGTGGCTGTTATATAAAACAACTTTGTCCTTGATTTCTGGGCATCAGACTTTGTGTCGGTTGTGTCCTTGGTTCCAAGCCTCTCTGGACATTTAGACTTTTTATGTCTTGGCTTACCACATGTGCCCTTGTGAATTTTTCCACAAAATCTACACTGACGTAACACACTTTTTGTAACTCCCTTCTTGGGAGCTTTATTAGACTTGGACTTCTTTACGGATCTTGGATTCATATCCAACACCCTCCTTTATCTATTTCTTGTAGTATGCTGTCTTTCAATTCAGCCATCATATCGTTCACCACCGACACGATTGTGGTTTGTAATCTATCAATATACTGTGATAGACTATTTTCTAGAGCTTTTCCAACCTCCTCGGAAATCTTAGCTTTCATTTGTTCAGTCAATTGAGACGTCGAATCATCTCCGGTTACTCCAGACATTTCTTTAACTGAAACATCCATCACGATTTATCAATAATTATTTAATTCATTTCCATCTTATTATACAGAAATTTATATCACTCTCACTCAATCATAAATAATGAGTTATTCTTTTTCGGTTTGGTCAAGTATATATCCTGCCTTACCTTTCTTACTTAGTGTATTTTCCCGAGTTCGAGCATATTCATACACTCCTCCCATCTTTCCGTCATCTTGAAGTTGAAATGTTTACACTAATTGTTAAACATTTCATTTATGACATATGCGTCATTCATTTTGATCTAGCCAAGTTCACCACTTGCTTAAACCATTTATGCTTAGTGCACTTTTCCGGGTTTGAGTATGTAAACACGCACTTCCCGTGCATATCAATTCAAATTTCCTTTTTCTAGTATTCTAGTAAGTCTACTAAAGCAATTAATTCTTACCGGACGATCGATCAAGCTTGAACCTAACACTTTGTTGACAACCTTAAGCTCTGATTACCAACTTGTAACACCCGTCTAATTTTACTTGAATTTAATAATAATTGATACCATTTTAAATGAAAGATGTCTAGTTATAACATAGATTCCATAAGTAAAGTTCAAAAGTAGCAAAAACTTAGCCAACTAATGACTAAGTCAAAGCATTCAAAAGTTGTTTAAGAATTTGTTTACACCCCATAAACATAGTCTATTAAAGGTTAATATATAGCGGAAGCTTCAAAAGTCGTGTTCGGTTCTTCGACATTTGCTTGATCGCCATCCGTAAGTTCACCATAGTCACCTAAGGTCAAAACCACATCAAATGTTAGTTTTGATAATACTAGAATAGATATAAACAAGTTCCATGGGTCAACATACAAGAAAAATAAAATTTTCCCGGAAGGAGGGGCGCCGCGTGACGCGTAGCCCTCATTTTCACAGAATGTTTGTTTATCTGTTGCTGTACATACCCAGCTCAATGTATATTCAAATCCCAACTTAAAATTGGCATAACTTTTGATTCGTAAGTCCGTTTTTAGTGATTCTTTTTCCTATACGTCTGTAAATTCATTACCAACGTGCCTATTAAAATTTTCATACCAAAAGTTTAACTTACGGACATAAAGACTATATGTCATTATGCATTTATTCGACCCATTTCAACTTCACACAATTTACTATCATTTAGCTAGTAAACTTATGACACTTTATACCCAACATCCGGGGCTTATCATAACTCACATTTCTTTACCAATCTCATGGCTTAATGCTCTTATGATTGTCATCGCCTTTTTAACTCTTTAAAACACTAGAACAATAATTTACACAACTAATTGACCCGTTTGGCTCATCTTATGGAATCCTCCAATATGATGATTACCAAACGATTTCTTGTTACTCTTAGACTATTAAATCAAGTAACGATCATGGTCGCAACAATCGACACTATATTTATCCTAAAATGAGACTTCGCAAAATTTAACGACAATTTGTTTAATGTAACGGGTCAAGTTACATACCTTTAGCGCACGCCCTTCAAACGCGAATCGCCACCGGCTTGTCCACTCGACGCTCCGATATCTTTTCCTATAGAGTTCAATCACGACTTGTTTAGAACTCATTTTCAACCATATATCGCATAATTTTGTCAAATCATCACAATCATGCGTCTAACTTTAAATTTCAATTTCGAGCCTTCTTTGGGGCATTTTTACAAACACTTAACGGGCAGAATTTTATATCATTCATATTCAAGTTCATAGCTTGTTATTTAGCTAAACTTAACATCAATAAAGCTTTCATATAACATTTAAACATCATTATTTCATAAATCACATTCTATGACCCGTATTACACTAGAATAATCATTCTAAACCCTAGTGTTTACTAGTTTCCCATAAAGCCCATGAATCACCTTAAATGTGTTCATGAGATTTTCAGGAATTAGCCATGATTTCGCATGTTATTGTCTAGGTTTTACTCCTAGACACTATATCAACCCTATTCTACCCAAATAGCAAACATGCAACATCAATTTTCAGATTTCCCAATTTCATGAGAATTTCAAACAGAGAATTAACACCAAATTTTACATACCTTGTAACCCCCTTGTGATGAGGATCACTAATCTATGCTTGATTTTCGATTCAGGACCGATCTTGGCCTTCAATTTGTGAGATTTAACTGAGCTAGGGTTCTTGGGGAGCCTGGGGTTCGCCCCCTCCTTCTGGTCGATATCAGCAACACACAAACAAGTGTGTTTTGATTTTAATTTTCTTGTTTTATTAATATTAGTTTTCACTTTAACACTTTTGGTCCATCAATTTTCACCCTTTATTTATTTTCACTTCTAAACTACTCACAACTCATTCTCTAACTAGGTTAACATTATTCCTAGTTAGTTTATAATTCTTATTTATTCGCAATGTTATTGTAATATAAGAATTCGTATTTTCGGGATGTTACAGGAACCAAGTGCCATCCGGCCGGATAAGTCATCCGACCGAGTGCCATCCGGCCGGATAAGTCATCCGACCGGGCTGCCGCTTGATCTGGTGCCATATGTCATCCGACCGAGATGACATCCGACCGGCCCACACTTTCCTCTTTGGGTAACTCTATAAATACGCTTGTCACTTTCATGCTTTCTACTTTTGGAAACTCTCTGTCCGAACAGCACGCTCTCCTCACCTTTTCTTCGATTTTTCTCAATCCCGGTAAGATCTAGCCCTAAATCTTGTACTTTCTTGATCTACACACACTCCTACACCTTTCTATCTTTTGAATCTTAACTTCTAACCATAAAATCACTATATTTGAGGTGTTCTAGGATGACGTCATCATGTGTTCTTGAAGAACTTATTGTTTTGGCCTCAATCCACCAAAAACAACTTAGATCTAATCGATTTCCACACAAATAAACAAAGATCTTGTAGAAATCCAAACACTTTCATAGTGAAAAAGGATTGAAAGATGGTTTCTAACTTTCTTTCAACTCTTTTACACTTAATGCACTCAAAACCGGTAGGATCGGGCCTTGTTCTAGTCTCATACTCATTCTTAGCGTTGTGCTAGTTCAAGATCTGGATTTTACTCACGAGACCACCGATTTCGGGTTAACTAAGGACAGCCATCATGAACCGGTTAACTGGTCGAATTAGGGTGATTCATGTTTGATTGGGTCACTTGGGTTAGGATGGGGTTCCGTGGGTTAACACGTTGTCAAAATGTCTCGATAAAAGCAACAAACAATCAAAACGGCCAAGTGAAGACGAACGGAACGACCAGCATGGAGTGTTATTCGATCGGACTACCGTCCGAACGGATAAGCCATCCGAACGACTAGGTCATCCGAACGGCTTACACTTTGGGTCCCACACTTAACCAACTTTATCTAAGTTTGAGTATTGAATGGTTTGCTATCCGATCGGACTACCAACCCGACCGGATTACTCTTCGGATCATGAGATACTTGGACTTTAACACTCGAACAATTTTCAACACGTTCAATGCACTAAGGATGTCATCAGACCGGACAACATGTCCGACCGAGTGACCGCCCTGCTGAAGTATCAACCTACCGGATTGTCGTCCGATCGGACAGACCGTCTGATCGACCGACTTGAAAGGTAGAGATACTTCAATGTTTTCAAAATGCTACAACGAAAACTTCAAAGGACAAGCCATCATACACAAACACATCAAAGGAAGAAACAATCCACTCGAATAGCCATCCGACCGGACAACCTGTCCGACCGGATGACCATCCGAATGGATTGTCAATCCGCACGACCGGACCGTCCGATCGGATCATCAATCCGACCGAGCTACTGTTTGAGCCACTTACACCTTGCATCGTTTTACGCGTCACTTATTGATATGCTATCGTTCTGATCAGGCTAACCCTACTCTCTAAGTGCTCCCTTCAATCCATCAACCGCTGTGAGTATACTCGATCCCTTTTTTATGCACTTTTGGGTGTTACATACGTTACGAATATTCAAATCACATCAAACACACTACTCAATACCATTTAAACGCTAACTGTTACCGCATGTTATACGTGGCTTAATGAATGCTTGTTTGTTATGTTTACACATGGAATGTTGTCTACCTGCCTTAGCAACGATAGTACTATAGTTTGGACTCATCACCCATTCGAGGGGTTGTTAAGGACAATTACTTGCATGGATTACGGTGGTAATCATGTATTGCAAACTGCCTTGGGCAGTTAACCCGCAGTCATTGGTATCGATGGATCTATGTCGATAACTAACATGCCTCATTTCTCTCTGTGTATGTGCTGGTTATGCGTAAACGAATTCGAACTCTATATGCTATTATCAAACTTGTATGCTCACCTTTACATTATATGTATTGATTTTATTTTAACGTATGTGACAGGTAATTAGGATGCTTATCTGCTATGGAGTCAAGGCTAGAATAATGCTCTAGAGGCCAACAAATAGTTGTCTGTACAAATGAAGACAAGGGTCTCTAGAAGCAGATAAACAATTGGGCTATTTGATAAAATATGAGTTGTCGGAATAGAACTATTTGCCTAGATTTCGTCTGTAATAATTTGTTTACCTTTTGAGACATGGTATGGGACATGTTACTTTAAATTGATAGGTAATGATAATTGTTATGGAAACTTCTGGACAATCTGTTTCGCTCAGTGTCATGCCCCGATGTTTCCACCATCGGTTGTGGTGTGACACATTACCCCAGCCCCTCGATCGGGATAACAGTAAAAAAGTCTTGCGTATGGGGGCCTTTCAAGCACTCAATCACCGCCTTCTGGTGGGGAGACAAATCAAATTCTTCTCCCAGACTCCGAGCGATTTTGTCAAATAGGGCATTCGCCAAAGTTTTTTGTGGCTTTGAGGGGGCGGTGTCCATATTAGAGAAACCGCCAATATCAAAGTCTGGAAGAGAGACACTTAGGTACTCAAGGGCTTGTTGGTAGTCTACGTCAAGCTTAACAACCCCACTATTCCGAAGGATATGGTCTTGCAATACACACGACTGAGCTCTAGACGCCACAAAAGCATAAACTCCAACATCCCGAGCTGAGAGGAGGCCCAAACCACCCAGACGCATCGGCAAAGATGCCAAACGCCACTGAAGGTCACCGAAGTAGGACACCCACAAACAAAAATGTCTTCGATAGCCTCTCGAAGACCATCCTCAAAACAGGAGCATTTGCCATCAATTGGGGTTGGCAGGTCCGCAGCCCAAATAGTAACTTAGCTACCCCCATGCATGACCTTAAAAGAAGAAGCTCACACTAGGGGTCCTGAAGGCAGGGCAAGAGTTTCATAAGGTCAACCGCTGTCAATGCCTGCCGCCCTGCTAATTCCCCGATAAAAACAGAATCTCGGTTAACCGCCCCCCCCCCCCCCCAAGGAGCTTAACCCCCCTTTCAGGTCTACCTATCCCTCTCGGGAAAAGGTCGTCCTGAACCTTGAGACCGTCACACGATGGCCAGTACACTTCCGTTTTCTTACTATTGAGATGGAGCCCTAGGGATAGTCCCTCCGTGTTAATGATGTCCAAGGCTTTAGCAACTTCCACTGCATTACCTATAATCGTGGCATCATCCAAATACCAAGCATGAAAGGGGAGGTTACAGTGCTCCTGGACACGGAGAATAAGGGGGTGTAAGGCTAGGGCAAAGAGGAGGGGCCCTAAGGGGTCACCTTGTTGCACTCCAGTGGTAGCCCCAATACACTCGCTGCCAACATACAACCTAGCGGGTTGGGCGTACAGGAACTGGACCCACTGATAGATGGGCAATGTTGGTGGACCTGTTGGAGGAACGCAGAGCGGTCAACCATGTTGAAAGCATTGGTGAAGTCTACCGTAAGCAAGGCCATGGACCCATCCTCATGAAAAGAGCTCAGGAACCTGTTCGTACTATGAAGCACCGCCTCCGCCCCATTGAAAATCCCCCAAATACTGGGCCATGTCCTTCCCAACCTACGCCAGATGCCCCCCCACGGCGATAGGCCTAATACCATTATCAGGTTTCAATAAGGGGGTGAGGGGGGCTGAGGCCACAAACTCGGCCAACACCTTAGGGCAAAGCCCCTCAAGCCATAGGTTGACGACTCCAGTAATAGCTGTGAGCAGACCCGAGGAACTTACCGAGCCCTCACAACCAATAGCGTCCAACAAGTGTTGGGCCCGTATCTCATCTCTGCCACAAGATGTCCCTCTAGGGAAGGATTGGATACATTTAAGCACGCAATCATCTGCTGCAATAATAGTGGGTTGGACAATAGGGTTGGAAGGCTGTGATGGGGGTGGCACCACAGGATGTTTATCAATAAGAGCTTTCATGGTCGATTCTCCAAAGGGGGCAACCCCACTGGAACATACAACTTTGACCGCCGTCGTAAAATGCCCATCCCTGACCTTCCGCAGGCATTGCTTGATATTGGGGTCCTTTTTATTGTCTTCGCCCCTTCCGGAATCCCACATAGGAACCCCAGCGTCCCCCTCACTATTCAGGAGAGAAGAGACCAGATCTATGAAACCAGACCCATCTTTCCACAATGCAAGCGCCTGCAAGATGCTGCTGCACTGCAGGGATTTTCTATTTGTTGATCTCCGCTCTTGCCTGGAAGAAGGCCTGACAACCCTCAGTGTACAACACGGCAACAAAAGCAACTGAACCCAGTTTTCAACCGAGCCTGAAGACGCCAAGACTTTACGTAGGGCACCCGTTAAAACCTGAGCGAACGCCAGTCGACAACTGGGGGGATGCATTTAACAGTTTGAAAACGGAGGGAAAAACACGCTCGAGAAGGGCAACATCGGTTACCACCCCTTCAGAGGAGAGTGTAAAAGTGTCGGCTACCACTTGACATGGCTTCCTAATCCCAACAATGAAATCGTCCACGTCCCCCGAGATTGGAGCAAAAGACACCATCTCATCACCATGCTTGCACCCCCTACTAAGGGCATGCATAACCATGCACTCCCCACATAACCATTTGCCTCCTTCCCTTAGGACTTCCCCCACATCTAGAAAAAAGTCCAAATCCTTAGTGATAGCCTCCTTCACATAAATCTTCCTGTTTTCAGTCTTAAGGTGGGTGTTTTGCATGTGTTCAAGAAGGCGAAAAAACCCACTAGACCCCGGTTTACCATCCTTGCATTCGTGGAAATGCTTAAGGGGGCAAGCCCTTAACCCACTATCACACGCTGACGCCAGTCCAACAGTCTTGACGTTTCTACCACTACGCGCGGGGGCCATGCGCAGAGTCAAACGCAAACAAAAAAAAAACGACACAATAAACGGCTAACTCGAGGGGAGTTAGGGGTAAAAGAAAAATAAATTGTGTTATCTAAATATAAAATAATAAAAAAATATGGTTAAGGGATGTGATTAAGTTAATCGCATTCATTTATGTTGCTTTTAGAATCTTCGTTTGCAACTTGAATGATAACCCAACCAAACACTAGTTTTTTTTTTTTTTGAAAAGTAAACTTCATTCATTAACAGAGAGCCGGCCCAAACCGAGCCGACCAAACAATACAACACAAAACTACATATTTACAAACGAAACCCACTCCTTCCAACCTACCTCTTTGAACTTCGATCTATTAGAAAACCACAAAAAACCAAGCGCTTTCACCTCACTAACAATCATATCGATCCTAACCTCGGAATTGGAAAAATTATAATTGTTTCTAGCTCGCCGTATACTCTAACACACAATCCTTATTATACCTTGAACCGCTTCCTTCTTCCTAACCGAGGCCGATATATGATTATGAATGGCTATTGAAGTTGACTTCTTCATTGGAGCCTTTGAGTATTACATGGTGTTTCATCTTATTTAAAATCACCATCTAGGCCAAGAATTGAACAATTTCACCAAGAAAACAAATGCTCGTTTATTGAAGTAGACTATATATTCATTATCAATGGTTTCTTACAAATTATATACATCATTTCTATATCTATGGATGTCTTAGTTACTTCCCATTTCCGTAAACGAATAATTGAGACAAAAAACCAATATTGCTAATTTCTTGATCTCCCCATATACATGAAATCAATGGTTTTTCACCACCTATCATTTTAAGTGATGATTATAAGCTAATGATTTCCAAAACTTAAGTGGTGTCCATCAGGGTCGGCTCAACCATTTTGGTGACCTAAGGCGAAGTAAAATCTTGTGGCCTTTTCTCCCCCCCCCCCCCCCCCCCAAAAAAAAGAACCCTTTAGTGATTCTATTTTAGCCTCTCGTTTTTGTTTCTTTTGCCTTTTAGAATGGCCGGATTCATGTTTACGATATCTATTAGACGTTATAAATCTATCACATATTAACTAGGGCTAAGCACTTCAAAAACTAGCAAATATATCACAAACTTCAATTAGGCAACATATTTTAACTAGAAATTAGGGCTAATCATACCTTCAACAGACGATCTCGGCCGTCGATAGCGGAATCAATTATGCAGCGGAAGATGATGCTTTGCTTCGAAGGCATAACGACTGTTTCTCTTCCCGGTATGTATGGCCTTGCCAGTTGCCGCCCTAACCTATACACCGCTATACACGACGCCCTAACCTATGCAGCGGCCGTGTGGCTTTGTCTTTGAAGTTTGTTTGAACTTTGATAACTATAATCGCAGACACAAGCCCAATACCATATAATCTATAATTTCTTTTTTTTTAAACATGGAGGCCTTATAGTTTTGGTGGTCCAAGGCCCAAGCCTCATTTGGCTTGCGCTTGAGCCGGCCCTGGTGTCGATATTTATACTCACAATCACCAAGAGGATGCTTAGATACCGAGCCTTGATTTTGTGAATGCACCATTGATTCTTCACTTGGTGCTCACGAAACTTCACACAAAATACGTTACCTCTTCAAAAGTTCCAAACTTTGAATTTAGCTTTTAATTTAAGAGTTATTTTGAACATCAATGATCATTCAAGCCTATTTAACTAGACTTTGGCCACCAAATCACAGTCTACACTTTTGGTCCACGTTTGACAAATTTACAACATTTTTGGCCCACTTTTTTTTTTTTTTTTTTATAAATATAAAGATTAACACACGCCACCAAATCACCATCTTAAACGTATAATTATAATATGAAATATGAAAGTTAAATATCCAATATATCACACCAATTAGAATGTTACACAGTAAGTTCAGTTTGTTTTTCTATTCTTTTTAACAAGAAGTTCCAATGTTTTAAAAACCAGTTTTTAAATGGTATCGGGTTAGGCTCACAAATAGTTCAATCGGGTTGACTAATTAACCCTATAAATCCATAAAATACGAATTCAACTCAAAAAATAATCCAAACCTACATCATTCTATAACAAAAAAATATTCCAAAAAATCCATAATAAAAAAAATAATTCAAAAATTCATTATTTGTACCTTTTTGGGCCCATAAATATTTCAAAAAATCTATGATCAAAATTATCCAAAAATTAATTATTTGTATCTTTTTAGTCTAAACCGGTATAACCCAATTTGTCGACGACACAACTTTTTTGCCGTTCTCTTAGTTTACCGGTATGATTCGTGTCGGCCAAGTTTTCAGCATCCGGTTTAACCGGTTTTTAAAACATTGAGAGGTCCAATTAAACCACTTTATACGAGTACTAAAGTGGCTTCAGACAATATTTATGTCACATGTGATTACTAGACGTGCTATCATTTTTCAATAAGTTAAGAATGTTATACAGCACCACTCACACAAATAGTTAATTCATGTAATAGAGTCAGTTACAAACAACGATTGATCGTATGGTTTAAATCCTCCGATGTGTTTGGATAGAATTCATTCAATTGTAATACGAATACGAACCATTTTAACACCATCTAGCATTTTCTAGATTTTTAAATAAATATACTATCTAGCATTTTCTATATTTTTTAAACAACTATAATATTTATTTATGATGTCACCCGATTCTCAAATCTGAGCCGACTGATTCGACAAGTAAATCGGTAAGAAGACCAGTTCAACACCCGACCAGGTCATGAATCGAAAAAACCAATGTTTTAAAAACCGGTAAATACCGGCCGATTATACCGGTATTACCGTTTCCATATGTAAATTCGGTACGAAACACCCCGGTAAATAAGTGAAACGGTATAAGGTTTGTACCGGCGGTAAAATCCGGTATACCGATTTGAAACGTAATACTGGTACCGGCCCAAGGTTATATTAGTTGGGTTGTTACTTATTTTTATTATATGTGTTACTTATCTTACGTAATTTTTATATATTATGATTATTCGTAACTAAAAGTTCATATTTAATATTGTATGAAACGAAAATAGTTGATCTATTCAATACTCAAATGACTTTAAACATATCGTACGATTTCATTTAAAAGAGCTTGTTGGAAATTGAATGATTTTCGATTATCTTTTGGATTATTTTTTATTATGTATTTACTTTTGAATCATCTTTTAATATGTAATCATGCATTTTTGGATTAACTTTTAAGTTGATTTTTTAATTTATGAAATTATAGAGTTAGCTAGTCAACCCGGTTGAACCGCTCGGTACAACCTGATTCAACCGATTGAACTATTTTTTAGCCTAATCCGGTTTGATTTAAAAACCGGTTTTTAAAACATCGGAAAAAAACCACCAGAGCATCCATGTCTACCGTAGCGTAGACTGTAAAATTTTATTTTGACCTTGAAAATATCTCTCACATCGCCTAAGGGCATGTTTGGATGGGCTTCTCAAACAGACTTATTAGCTTATTAGCTTATGGATAAGTCAATAAGCTATTTTTATGTTTGGATAATGGATAAGTCCTTTTTGAAATAGCTTAAAGCAAAGAAGGAAATTGGAGGTTTTGAAAAGCCAATAATTCGTGACTTTTGGATCCAGAAGTGACTTTTCAAAAATGAAATTACTAAATTACCCCTTCTTTACCCCCTTATAAGCTAATCCAAACACTTTTTTTAAAAACTCCTTTTCAAAAAGTCCTTTTCCCAAAAGTCTTTTTTAACTCTGATAAGCTTAGCCAAACCCTAAATATATTCCTCAGATATGAACCATTGAAATCCGGAATATAATAAAAGATGTCAATCCCCCATCATCAATAATAATAAAAAGGAATCACAGTCGCACTTTCTTTTTCTTCTTCAGTCGGTTCTTATTCAACGCAATGAAACTATACACCGATCTCTCTTTCTAGATTCAACGGTCTGCAATATTAGGGTTTGTTACTTCTTCTTCCTTATTTTCTCCTTCGATTCAACTTTTCACTTCAATTAGCACTTATTCTGCCCTAATTTCATCGTTTTTGTTGTTACTGTTTATCGATACTCAAATTTGAATGTGTTAACATGCTCGTAAGCTAATAATTTCGCTTTTGTTCGTAGATCTGGTTTTTGATTTGAGATTTCAGCGTATCTGATCTTCAATTTGTATAAGTTTTTGTTATTGAACACTATTTGGATCACTATTTTGTGGTTAAGTTCATAATTCTCACTTGTTGTTCCAGAATTATTGGTAGTGTAAATATAAAATAGGATAATTAGAGCAAGTGGTTCATTACTTAATTGTGATAATGACAACGTTTTGCTGTTAAATTAGTAATTATTGTATATTAAGGTATTGATTAAATACAAAAAAGAGACATTTTGAATGATTTGACTGCTAGTAAGTATTCATTGGTAAACCGTAAACACAAATGCTTACGACGAACTAACGAGGATGAATACAAGGTAAGGAATCTAAGATAGAACTTATATGATCTGAATCGGGCGTAAGATTTGAGGTCGGTGAAGTTTGATTGATATGTAAATCATTTTGAATTGTGTGTTTGGTCTCTTGGTTTGTAAGATTTTGTTGATGGATGTTAATTGTTAAAGATCTTTTTCTTTTCTATTTTTTGCAGAGTTTGAAATTATTTTAAGAAAAAGAGAACTTGAAATTTGAAGAAAATGACGTGGTTTAGGGCCGGATCTAGTGTGGCAAAGCTTGCAATCAGAAGAACTATAACACAAAGTGGATCATACGCAGCAAGAAAGCGTGTTTTCCCTGCAGAAAGCCGATATTTCCACACAACAGTCTTTAAGTCAAAAGCACAATCTGCACCCGTCCCTAGAGCTGTTCCACTTTCCAGGTTAACCGATAGCTTTCTAGATGGAACTAGCAGTGTCTATTTAGAGGAACTTCAACGTGCTTGGGAAGATGATCCAAACAGCGTTGATGAGTCGTGGGACAATTTCTTCCGGAACTTTGTGGGCCAGGCTGCCACATCACCTGGAATATCTGGCCAAACAATACAAGAAAGCATGCGATTGTTGTTGCTCGTTAGAGCATACCAAGTTTACGGCCACATGAAAGCCAAAATAGATCCGTTGGGCCTTGAAAAACGAGAGATTCCTGATGATTTGGATCCTGCTTTTTACGGTTTCAGTGAAGCTGATTTAGACCGTGAGTTTTTTCTTGGTGTATGGAGAATGTCGGGTTTTTTATCCGAAAACCGACCCGTACAAACTCTTAGATCGATATTAACCAGACTTGAACAAGCTTACTCTGGAAACATTGGTTACGAATACATGCACATTGCTGACCGTGAACGATGTAATTGGTTACGAGATAAAATCGAGACCCCAACTCCAACTCAGTATAACAGAGAACGCCGTGATGTTATCCTTGACAGACTCATTTGGAGTACGCAATTCGAAAACTTTTTAGCTACGAAATGGACCGCTGCTAAAAGATTCGGACTTGAAGGTGGTGAGACGTTAATCCCGGGAATGAAAGAGATGTTTGACCGGTCAGCAGATCTCGGCGTTGAAAGCATCGTGATCGGAATGTCTCACAGGGGACGATTAAACGTTTTAGGTAATGTGGTTAGAAAACCATTACGCCAAATTTTCAGTGAGTTTAGTGGTGGTACGAAGCCCGTTGATGAGGTCGGGCTTTATACGGGAACCGGTGATGTGAAATATCATCTCGGGACTTCTTACGATCGGCCGACACGTGGCGGAAAGAGGATTCATTTATCGTTAGTTGCAAACCCTAGTCATTTGGAAGCTGTAGATCCTGTTGTGATCGGGAAAACACGAGCAAAACAGTATTACTCAAACGATGTTGATAGAACAAAGAACATGGGTATTTTGATTCATGGTGATGGAAGCTTTGCGGGTCAAGGTGTGGTTTACGAGACATTGCATTTAAGCGGTCTTCCAAATTACACAACTGGTGGGACCATTCATATTGTAGTCAACAATCAAGTTGCTTTTACTACGGATCCACAAGCGGGAAGATCTTCACAGTACTGTACTGATGTTGCTAAAGCTTTAAATGCTCCAATATTTCATGTTAATGGTGATGACGTGGAAGCAGTTGTTCATGCTTGTGAGCTGGCAGCTGAGTGGCGACAAACGTTCCACTCAGATGTTGTTGTTGATATAGTCTGTTATCGTCGATTTGGGCATAATGAGATCGATGAACCATCTTTCACCCAACCAAAAATGTACAAGGTCAGTTTTTTTTTACTTTTTTTAGTGAGTAAAATGCCACTTTTCATCCCTGAGGGTTGGCCAGTTTTGCGACTTTCATCCAAAGGTTTTTTCCGCATCTAGATCCAAAAGGATTGAAATCTTGCCATTTTCATCTGGCTCGTTAATTTCATCCATTTTTCTCGGTTAAGTCAGAGGTATTTTCGTCTTTTGTGTTAACTTAAAGGGCAATTCGGTCTTTTTCGCTTTATGTACAAGCATTTAGCATAATGTACAAGCATTCAAAATACTCTTACTAAATAAAAAAGACGAAAATACCCTTGACTTAACGGCGAAAAATGGATGGAGTTAACAGGTCGGATGAAAATGGCAGGATTTCAAACCTTTTGGATCCAGATGCGGAAAAACAAACCTTTGGACGAAAGTCGCAAAATTGGCCAAACCTCAGGGACGAAAATAACATTTATTCTTTTTTAATCTACAATTCTTTCTATTCTCGCTTTTTTTCTTCTCTGTTTTAAGCTCACTGGGTATTAACGGTTGGTACAGATCATTAGGAATCATCCGTCATCGCTAGAGATCTACCAGAAGAAGCTTCTAGAAAGTGGACAAGCGACAAAAGAAGATATCGATAGAATACAAAGCAAGGTTACCACAATTCTCAACGAAGAGTTTCTTGCCAGCAAGGATTACGTTCCTCAAAGACGAGACTGGCTTTCGGCTTACTGGGCCGGATTCAAATCCCCCGAACAGCTTTCACGTATTCGTAACACCGGGTATTCTTTTAAACGTTCTTTACACAGACACGTATGTAAAAACTAAAATGACCTTTTAACAAGTTTATGCTGTTCTGCAGGGTTAAACCGGAGATTTTGAAAAACGTCGGGAAGGCGATTACAACACTTCCGGAAACTTTTAAGCCACACAGAGCAGTTAAGAAAATATTCGCGGACCGTTATAAGATGATTGAAACTGGTGAAGGTGTTGATTGGGCAGTTGCGGAAGCATTGGCGTTTGCAACGTTACTGGTAGAAGGAAATCACGTGAGATTAAGTGGTCAAGATGTTGAAAGAGGTACGTTCAGCCACAGGCATTCTGTTGTTCATGATCAAGAAACAGGAGAGCGTTACTGTCCGTTGGATCATGTAATGATGAATCAGCATGAGGAAATGTTTACCGTAAGCAACAGGTAAAAAATGCATATTACAATAAACATTAGTACATGATTCTTACATATATTGTAGGCCTGTAAATGAACCGAACGAACACGAACATAGGCATATTCGTGTTCGTTCATTTAACTTTAACCGAACACGAACATGGACACAAACATATAATCGAACATATTTTGTGTTCATGTTCGTGCATTAAGAAAATAAGCATGTTCCTATTTGTTTATGTTCGTTCATTTAAAACCTAAACGAACAGTTCATGAACGTAAATGAACATAAACAAACAAACTTAAATGATTTAACGAACACAATTGAACATAATTAAACAGGCATAACGAAGACTAATGAACATAAACGACCAAAAAATCGGACACCAAGTAGCTTTTTTATATGAATTCTTGATTAATTACAATAAGTTCCATTGGAAAGTAAGTAGTTAGAAAGCGTCTTTATGTTTATATTTATATAACTATGTATTTATTTAATTTAAAGCGAACACATATAAACTAAAGTAAATAAACGAATATAAATAAGCATAAATGAACGAACATAAACGGGCGTTCACGAACATAAATGAATGAACAACACGTGTGTTCATGTTTGTTCGTTTAATTAAATGAACAAAAAAATTGTTTATGCTCGTTCGTTTATTAAAATAAACGAACATAAGCGAACTTCCCGCCGAACAAGTTCACGAACAGTTCATGAACGTCCGGTTCGTTTACAGGCCTAGATATTTACATTTTTCTTGATGCTCTTATTATGAATACAGTTCTCTTTCGGAGTTTGGTGTCTTGGGCTTTGAGTTGGGCTATTCAATGGAAAACCCTAATTCACTGGTATTATGGGAAGCTCAATTTGGTGATTTTTCCAACGGGGCCCAGGTTATATTCGATCAATTCTTGAGCAGTGGTGAGGCTAAGTGGCTGCGCCAGACCGGGTTAGTCGTGTTGCTACCTCATGGTTATGATGGTCAAGGGCCCGAACACTCGAGTGCAAGACTTGAGCGTTTCCTTCAGGTATTAAAAGTCTCAAGGCTCTAGAAGTTTCTTGAGAAACCTAAATTTTTTGAAATTATAAGAGTTAAGGTAGGGGTGTGCACAGTTCGGTTTTATGGTAAAACCGAAACAGTAACCGAAATATTTGGTTTTTGAAAACCGTTTGGTTTCAGTTTTAGCAACGGTTCGGTTTTTTGGAACAAAATTATGCAAGATTCAGAAATAAAAAGTATAATCCAAAATTTAAGAATCTTTCTTAGATGTTTACGTTTAAGTTATTATTTTTAATCTTTTTAGTTAATATTTTTTTTACATAAACCTAACCTTCTAATTTATTTTTATGTTTCTCCAAAGTTTTTGTTAAGACATTTTTTTTTATAATACTTTGAAAATCATTTAATATTTATGTTAAATTTTGTTATTTCTTGTATGCAATATCATTTCAAAGATAAATAAACATGTGAATGTTTTTATTATAAAGACTTAACATTCAAGAATAAATTTAATAATTTCTAAATCGATATCTATAACAAACATTAAAAAATGATTTTTAGGTTATTCGGTTCGGTTTTTTGGGTTTCATAAAATGAAAAACCGTAACCGAACCATCAATTTTAGTTCAGTTTTTGTGCGGTTCGGTTTAATCGGTTTTTTTCTGTTTCGGTTCGGTATTTTTTGGTACAGGTCAAAACTGATGTACGAAACAGTTTTCTTTTTGTAATCAATATAACTATGTAAATAATTTTATTACAATATTAAAGTAGTTTCTTTATAATAAAGCAATTTAAAAGGTTGTGTGCATTAAAATACACTTTGCACTACTTTCAACCTATCTGGCTCCTTTTATAAATTTCCTCATTGTTGACTCAAGTCTGCTTTGTAAAACGTGGTAACAGATGAGTGACGACAATCCGTTTGTCATACCTGAGATGGAACCAACACTACGCAATCAAATTCAAACATGCAATATGCAGATCGTTAATGTTACGACGCCAGCAAATTATTTCCATGTGTTACGTCGACAGGTGAGTTCATCAAACTTATTTATTTATTTGATAAAGTTTACAACTTACGTTTTATTGTTGTATTTCAGCTACATAGGGAGTTCCGTAAGCCGCTTGTCGTAATGTCTCCTAAAAATTTGCTTCGTCACAAAGACTGCAAGTCGAACTTATCCGAGTTCGATGATGTTCAAGGTCACCCCGGTTTTGATAAACAAGGGACCAGATTTAAACGACTCATTAAGGATCAAAATGATCATTCGGATCTTGAAGAAGGGATTAGGCGTTTAGTTCTATGCTCTGGAAAGGTTTGTAGTTATTCAAAGTCTATGTAGTTAATACCGCGATATATCGGTGATATTTCGGTTATCAGTCCCCTCGTGAGATATCGTTGCATAATATCGGTACCGATATTTCGGCGATACTGACCGATATATCACCGATTTTCCTAATTAGTGATTTAGTTCTAGCATTCGTCTTTCTTCTTATTGTTGCTATTAGTGTTTTAAGTCTTAATTGTTAATTATTAGTGTTAAATGTTAATGTTTTAAGTCTTAATCAGTTCATACTTGCTACAATTGCTAGTGATTTGCAAGTTGCAAAAGGTTAATTTGTTAATGGTAGGAGAGTATAAGGAATTGTTAGTGTTAAATTGCTATATATAAAATTCAGCATGATATTAAAATTACCGATATCCCACCGCGATTACTGATATGTCGGTCCGATTTTTTATCGCATTAATTGCTTAGATTCAAACGCTGATGTGGCAAATACAGTCCCTTCATTTCTTAATGGGTTGATTTGGGTTACATTTTTATTTCAAAACGGGTCAAGTAAACAAAATTCTGCTAAAAGGATACGGGTCAAATGGGTAGAAATTTGTATTGTTCGGTTTGCCCTTTAGATTCTTATGGTTATAATGAAGTTTATTGCAATTGTAATTGACACATTAATAATCTGAATTAAATTTTAAAGCGTTTTTAGTCAACCCGATGACTTTACCCGTATTAACCCATCATTAATCAGATACCTAATGCAAAAGAAACAACTCAATGGATTTTTGTTGCATAGCTTGTATTTTTGTCATTGTTGTTACTGTAACAAGATGTCGTTCTCCAGGTTTATTATGAACTTGATGAAAAAAGGAAGTCGGTTGACGGTAAAGATGTAGCAATTTGTCGTGTTGAACAACTTTGTCCGTTCCCATATGATCTCATCCAGCGTGAATTAAAGCGTTATCCAAGTAAGTTCAAACTTTAGCGGTGCTTGAATACGTGTTTTGATACTATTTATTTGATAAAGTAAGGGTAAGTAAGTAAATTTTGTGTGAAATTTCAGATGCGGAAGTAGTTTGGTGTCAAGAGGAGCCAATGAACATGGGTGCCTACAGTTACATCGCCCCACGACTTGCGACCGCCATGAAGGCCCTCGATAGAGGTACTATTGACGATGTCAAATACGTTGGCCGGGCTCCATCTGCCGCAACTGCAACTGGTTTCTACACCGTTCATGGCAGAGAACAGACTGAAATCGTGCAGAAAGCCCTGCAGCCCGAACCCGTCACCAATCCTACACTTAGCTAGATCCTGCACCCAGGTACAGTTCAAAACCTTATTTATAATTACCATTGTATTCCTTATCAATGGTCGTAGTCAAAAGTTGGCTATAATAGTCGAATAGATATGGGTTAAATGTGCTTAAAGGGATTAAATGTTGGGGTGTTCAAAAAGCTTGAAGCTCGTGGCTCAAAAATAGCTCGGAATCAGCTCGAATGTAAATGAGCTGGCTCGGCTCGCCTCGATTTGTAAACGAGCCGAGCTCGAGCTAGGCCTGGCTCGGCTCGTGAGCTCACGAGCCGGCTCAATGTTTTTATTATATATATATTAATTTAGTTTTAAATGTATTAAAATTAAAAATATGTGGGAGGGGGTTAAAGTGTTAACATTTTAAGTTTAATTAAATGAATAATATATATCGGAAAAAATTATACGTATAATATTTTTAGTATGCCTTTTTTTTCTTTATAATATTAGAAAAAAACAAAAATAATACATAAGTTATATTTAAAAAAACTATTTATTATGTTATCAATACTTGTAAAAAAAGTTATGAAAATAAAAAAAAAATTACGAGCCGAACTGACTCGTTTAAGTTCGAGCTCGATTACGGCCCTAGCAAAACGGTTGGAAGTTTTATTTAGGAAAATACTATTCGAGCTAACTTATTTCACTTATACTGTAGGGTATCTATCTTCATCCAAGTGTCGGCTTGGAGTCTTTTTGCTTTAATTTTTTGAAAGTTTTTCGCGTATAGATAACGTCTACGCGTGTAATAAGATGCATACAACCGTTCAGGTGAAGTTGTACAATGGATTCATGGCGTGATCTCTTTCCTTGCGGTTAATTATTAAACTTATCCTTTGTGAATCTTGTTTTCGTATCCTTGGTGACAATTTTTGGGTATGATTTATTTAAATAAACAGGTGAATCCAGTTTGTGGATGGTGTCACTTGTAATTTTCAAGATGATCTTTATATTTTGTGAAAGATTTTATATTTTTTTTCTATAAGACACAAATATTGGTAAACTGATCTTTGGGGCCTAATTCATTTTCGTTTCTTTTTTATTAAAAACAAAATTTGTTTGAAATCTGTTTTTTAACAATCTGTAAATCTCATAGTTTAAATAAATATAATGATTCAAATACATGCAGGTTTATGTGATGCTTTCACAGATTGTACAAAGTTTACAAATTTACTCCAATAAAATACAGATTGTTTTAAACAAATGGTGTGGAAATAAGATTTTAGAGGTGTGAGAATAGTGGGAGTCTTTTTGAAACGGATGGATTGCTTGAGAAAAAAGTTTATTGAAGTGTTTGGTATGCAAGGATCGATGCCGGAACGGAATGGATCATTGTGAGAAACGAAAAAAAAGTGTCTTTGGTTAGTCAATGAAATGAGATGATCGATTACACAAGGAATCACATTTTATCTACCTCAAATTCATTTCACCCACATTTTTTATTCCATTGCCTCTTTCACCCTTTATCACCACCACCTTCACCCGTCGTCACCTGTCGCCACCAGCAACATCCATCGCCACCCCTACCATCCGTTGCCACCCACCACCATCGCTACTCACCACTAATTTTATTCCTTTTCTTTTCTTGCATACCAAACAACATAAAGTGATTAGTCATTTTATTCTCACATGTTAACCAAACAAGATAATGGATTGGTGATGATTAATTCCACTAACTCGTCCGTTCCATTCTCGTCCTAACGTATCAGATGGCACGCTTAAAATACATACATGCATTTTAGACGGTCTATCTTCATGAAGGACCTCTTGTGTGCATGTACAAAAGAGAGACGATCCAAAATTTAAAAAGTTTGTCTACATTTAGCTTTTAGTGCTACTACTTATTATTTATATATGAATTCATATATTATTGATTTGATGGATTTAGTCGGTGAAGTAGTGGATATTGTAGTTGCGGAAACAAAAGAAAATAGTAAACGTGCATGACTAATGTGAATTTTGGGCCCTTTATGTCGACACTTGGCACAACTAAATCAACATTTGTGAACTTTGTTTTTCGTTTCGATATGTGTCATTTGATGGGTGTTGGAATTGATTACGGATAACATCAAGAAACAGTTTATGGGTTAGGTTTTGGTCTTTACCCAAATTACAATCTACCAACATGAACATCACAAAATTCAGGATCGTGTATGATATAAAATTCATCTAATTTATACATTTAATTACGTCATAGATTAAGACATTATATTAAATTATTACAAAATAATAATATTGTCTGTTTGGTATGGTGTAATGAAATAGACGAGGTAATGGAATGAGTCATTGCCATTTCATTATTTGTTTGGTTACTATGTGAAAATGAAAAGAATCATTACTTTGTGTTTTTTGGTAGATAAGAAAAGGACGAAGGAATAACATCGGAGTGGCGGTGGTCGGTGGTGATAGGTGGTAGTGGTAGCGGTGGTCAGAGGTGGGTGGTAGCAATGGCGATGGTGGCTGACGGTGGGGGCGATGAAGGCGGGGGAGGAAGTGGGTGACGACTGTGGTGGAAGTGACGCTGGAGGGTGACGGTGGGTGGTGGTGGTGACGGTGGTGGGTTGTGGTTTT